>KZ072345.1:3281-15193 GCA_002091845.1 Anopheles cracens
TTATTTTAATTACTCTCAAACTCTCATATGTTAATAACACTTACACTTACTTACAGTGTCGTGTGTGGTAGTTTGATAAGATATTTGCTTGCTTTTTTAACGCTTTACACTAACATCTACATTAACCATTCTCTCATCCTGCTGCAAACGCCATCGAACGCTTCGCCATTTTATTTGCTTTCCTTTGTTCGGTGCCTAACATTGCCAAAACCGAACTTATGCCGTAACGACACTGCAAACACATACACACACGCCTCAACACACAAACAAACCCGCTTGCGCACCACCACCACCGCCAGCAATCGTTCCACTAACGAGCAACCGTACGCTTCATCGAACCGTGGTTCCACCTCCAAATCGCGTCGTTACAGCCGCCCGAAGAATCCGCTCGGCAGCTGGGAGAGCGCGCTGGATGCGTCGCGGTGCAGCTACACGGCCCTGTACCCGCGCGCCTGGTCCGAGTACGACCTGAGCGAGCACGGCATCCGGCTGGTGCAGCGCCAGATCTCGCCGATCATACCGCACGACTACAAGGAGAGCTCGCTGCCGTGCGGCGTGTTCGTGTGGACGGTGGAGAACGTGTGCGACAAGGACCGGCAGGTGACGCTGACGTTCACGTTCAAGAACGGCACCGGCACGAAGAAGCAGGACGCGGACGGGGCCAGCGAGACGAGCGCGTTCACGCAGGGCAACGCGCGGGGCGTTGCGATCCGGCAGACGATCGCGGACATGCCCTGCACGTACTGCGTGAGCTGCCGCGGCTCGTCCGAGATCAATCTGACCCGCTGCGAGCGGTTCGATCCGACCGGCAACGGGGAGAAGCTGTGGAGCGAGCTGAAGGAGCACGGCCACCTGACGGAGAAATGCAACGACGAGACGCTGAAGTGTAAGTGTGCTCACGACGGTCACATTACGATACTCACGGGTGGTTCTTCTTCCAGCGAAGGACGTTGCGGTCGCCGTCAGCGGGCAGATCTTGGTGCAGCCCGGTACAACGTCGCAGCTGGAGTTTGCGCTCGTGTGGGACATGCCGAAGGTGCACTTCCAGAAGCGCGGCAAGGAGTACCATCGCTACTACACGAAGTACTTCGGCCGGAGCGGCGACGCCGGACCGATGATCTCGGACTACGCGCTCAACAACTACGGCAAATGGGAGCGACTGATCGACGAGTGGCAGCGACCGATTCTGGACGATGCGTAAGTGCGATGCTAGTAATTTGGTTTCAATGTGCTGATGACTGGACTCTCCTTATCCGCAGGGATCTTCCGGACTGGTACAAGAGTGCAATCTTCAACGAGCTGTACTTCATCGCGGACGGTGGCAGCGTGTGGTTCACGATGGACGATCAACAAGATCTACCGTACGACGATCCTCGTCTGGCGTACGGACGCTACTCGTACCTGGAGGGTCACGAGTATCGTATGTACAGCACGTACGATGTCCACTTCTACGCATCGCATGCATTGGCTAGCCTCTGGCCGAATCTGCAGGTGAGTTTGTTGACCCAGTTCTAGTTTTCAAAACCACTGAAAGAGTCTGTTTTCGCCATTATGTAGGTGAGCATCCAGTACGACTATAAGGATAGCATAGAGCGAGAGATCACCGAGGGCAGGAAGCATCTGTACGATGGGAAGGTGATTCCGAGGAAGATCAAGAACTCGGTCCCGCACGATCTCGGTGATCCGGGTAAGAGACGCGGCTTGAAGCCAACTGGGAGGAGGGGGTTTTAAAGTGAAACTTATATTGTATTTTCTGCCCCGCCCTTTTCTCGCCAGCGGAGGAACCGTTCGATCTGATCAACGCGTACCCGATCCACGACGTGTCGGAGTGGCGCGATCTGAACATCAAGTTCATCCTGCAGGTGTACCGCGATTACTACACGCTCAACCACTACGCGCAGCTGAACGCGGAAAACGCCAGCAAGTTCAGCTCGATCGAGTTCATCGACAAGGAGAGCATGTACGACACGTACATCCAGGACAATCGGAACCGACCGAACAGCAACGGCGCCGGCTCCCCGGTCGACAATAAGGCGGCGAACCGCAAGTCGGCCTCGATGTACATCAACGAGACGAACGGCAAGGTGTACCTGATGGATGCGCTCACCTACCTGAAGGCGATGTATCCGGCCTGCCGGTCGGTGCTGGAACGCTCGCTCGAGTGGGACAAGGACGACGACGGTGTGATCGAGAACAGCAAGTCGCCGGACCAGACGTACGACACGTGGGTCATGGACGGGCCGAGCGCGTACTGCGGCGGACTGTGGCTCGCCAGCCTGCACTGCATGTCGGCGATGGCCAGTCTGCTCGACCAGGCGGAGGACAGCGATCGCTACAAGGCGATTCTCGACAAGGGGCGCGCCTCGTTCGAGGAGAAGCTGTGGAACGGGACGTACTACCGGTTCGACGCGCAGAGCGGCTCGAAGAACAGCATCATGTCGGACCAGCTGTGCGGGCACTGGTATCTGCGCGCGTGTGGCTTCGACTACGACGTCTTTCCGAAGGAGAACGTCCGGCTGGCGATGCGCACCATCTACGAGAACAACGTGATGCGCTTCTGCGGCGGACAGATGGGCGCGGTCAATGGGTACGTGCCGAGCGGGCAACCGAACAAGGATGGCCGGCCGGACACGTCCACCATACAGGGCGAGGAGGTTTGGACCGGCGTGACGTACGCGCTCGCCTCCACCATGATCCACGAGGGCATGTTCGAGGAGGCGTTCCAAACGGCCGGTGGACTCTACCGGGCGCTGTCGGAGCGTATCGGGATGAACTTTGAAACGCCCGAGGCGGTGTACGCCGAGCGGCACTACCGGGCGATCGGTTATATGCGTCCGCTCAGCATATGGTCGATGCAGACGGCGTGGGAGATGAAGAAGCTGCGTCGGGATTAAGCTGTGCTCTTGGTGTGCAAGCAAGTCGCTTGGAGCTTACTGAACAACTGTATGCGTGTGTGTATGTGTGTTTTTTACGTTACTTAGCATTTACTTTCTTCCCTACGGAACAAGCGATTCATTTGAATCCAAACACACCTATGGCGGGACACATGGTAAATCTCTAGTCATTAAGAGTTCGGTGTTCGGGGCTTCGGCCGGAAGCGTAAGTGGATGGTGAGCGTTATTTAAACTAATTTAAGCTCGTTCGCATTTTCCGTGCCCCCACCCAACGCGATCACTTACAGCAAGTGTCTTGAAGACCAGAGCGAAAAGTAGCACTTGTTTGCCAAAGGCAGATGTTTTTTTTTATATACAACTTTGAAGCAAAGTGTGAATGTGTCTGTTTGTCAATCGATGTTATTGATGTGGCCGCCGTCCCCCATTCCCCTCCCAAATCTCCCCTTGTCAGCTCTAAAAGAGTGTAAGGTTTCTAATGGTGAACCAACTTTCCCATTCTTTCCTCATACCTGACTACCATGACCTGAGATGAAGGCGGAAGCGCTGGCGGATATAATCCGATGCTACTATAGCTGCTGCCTCCGGATGCTGTTCGAATGCAAGCACAAAACGTTTAGCGCTCTTTGCTACTATGCCATATATCGAAGAAGGAATCTATATTTTTTGGTCACGCGCGCGCGAAAACCTCTATAATCAAATTGTAGCGAAGAATGTTTAGCAAAGCCTCGTAGCCGTCACCGCAACTGGCATGGCACATATAGCGAAGAGAAGAAATGAAAAAAACCCACGACGTATATTTACTCACAGCGAGCATTAATTAACTCAACTCATAGCTCATCGATGTAGCGCACACGACGGCGAAGACGGTGGTGAATGTTGTACAAATTGATGAAACTGCTGTTCTAAAGCGAATTAATAAAAATACGCCTAATACAAGTACGGGTTTGGTGGATTGATGACTCGGGTTTACATTGTAGTCCGAATTTATAAAATTTATGTTTTTACTCTTCTTCCCTAGCCGGGATTTTACCTTCGCCAAGTCCTGATACGTCTGATTATAGGAGCGTTAGCGCCCTATGTCAGCATAACTCAGCCTCAGACAACTGACGATTCAAATTTGTATTACCGTCACGCGTTTCTCTGCATCTTGGCATGCCGTACCGCACTGTACGAACCTTGTAATAAACAACTTCCAATTATGTAGAATTGTCAAACAAAAGGTGATCGACAACAACAAAAGAAGACTCCATTGCTCCTGCTGCTGATCGAAGTGAGCGGGGTTCGTCACGACAAACGAATGCACAATATCGCATCGTTTCCCATACACGGCGCTAGAACAATCTCTTGCTTGCTAATTGGGTGAAGTGTCTGTGTATTAGAGTGTATGGTACTACTTGTTGCGGAGACCTCTTCGCTGGTAAAACTTTTTGCGTCGATGATGGTCGTATGCTGAAGACGCGGCACTGGACAGCACGAATCTGGCCCCTCTAAGGACGAACGAGACGCAACAGATTAGAACCTTGCGGAGCGCCAGCGCACACGCCCACGCATCCTCCCCAACCGTTGAATAGGAAGACCCGCGCAATACCGCTGTTCGCATCATGTCCGACGAAGCACCCCGCATCCGGTTCACCCGTGCCATGATGACGAAAAAGAAATCGAAGAAACTGTACAGAAAGCGCTTCCCAAAGACGCGAAAGCGGATCGGCCGCCTGTCGAGCGCACCGTCCGCGTCAAGAGCGGAGGCGGCAACACCGCCACCACCGCTACCGGCAGCTTCATCAGGTCGTTCGCTGCCGCCATTACGGTCGCGGCTGGTGCTGCTCCCCAGGATGGACATACCGCTGCCACCGCCACCGATACCAAACGCCTTGTTCGAGGTGAACGAATCGGCCGCCCCGGAAGTGTTGCGCATGCTGCGGCTCCTGAAGCACGAGCTGAACGAGGTGCACGTGCTGCTCGGCTCGATTACGGCCAAGGTCGATCGATTGACGGGGCTGCTGGCACACCGCATGCAGCGCCAGGACGACGATCAGTGGGTTGAAAACTAACGTGGGAAAACTATTAGGCTAGGATGGCGAACTGAACCGGGGATTGCGTCGGGGCGACCCGATCACGCGGGCTAATTAGATAGATAGGATAAATGGAGTTTACTACGAAACTAATGATGTACGAGTCGGCCGTTGTTTATGAAGCATCGAGAATGAGTATCGTTTTTTGCGAATAAAACCTAAATAAGTGCAGGTGAAGAAACCTTTAATCTTGAACCGTGCCGTTTGAATTATTTGTGCTAATTTTGGGTTATATGAGGAACGGACTAAAACCATCTTTGATCGGTTTAATGACAAAAAAATGCTACTTTACTGCTTTTAATGAATATTTTACAGAAACATAACAAATGTTGAAATGAGAATGCCAACCCTGTTCCAACGAAATGCCAAAATGAATGTAAACAACGTCAGACGGAGAGCAACAACAAACTCTCAAAATAATCGTTACGAAACGCAAGAAACACCCGCTCGCAGATGATCTCCAAACGACTGCTCGTGTCCTTAATATCCTCGCCGCGATCTAGCAAGCGATGCGACGTCGTCCATCTAGCAACCCGGGCGTTGCTATCCACCAAGGTAGACCAGCGGCAGGCCGAGTTGATGGCCAGAAGTTTGCCGAAAAGGATGCCGCTGCCGGGGGTGGAACACATCGTCGTCGTGTCGTCCGGTAAGGGTGGCGTCGGCAAGACAACCACGGCCGTCAATCTGGCCGTAACGTTGGCTCAACAGGGCCGGACGGTGGGACTGCTCGACGGTGACATCTTCGGCCCGTCCGTGCCGCGCATGATGAACCTCAGCGAGGCACCGCTGGTGGACGAACGAAACATGATGATTCCGCTGCTGAACTACGGTGTAAAGTGGTATGCTTACTTCGCCTTTTCTAGCTGATACGAGTGGAATGTGAAGCTAATGTGTTTCTTGTTTCTACTTCATTGCAGTCTCTCGATGGGATTGCTGGTCGACACGGGACCGGTCGTTTGGCGGGGTCCCCTCGTGATGTCCGCCATCCAGCGGCTCCTGAAAGGGGCCGCCTGGGGACCGCTCGATGTGCTCGTCGTCGACACGCCGCCCGGCACCGGCGACGTGCATCTTTCCCTCAGCCAGCACGTACCGATAGCGGGCGTGGTGCTGGTAAGCTCACCCCAAGCGGCCGCCCTCGACATCACGAAAAAGGGTGCGCAAATGTATCGAACGCTGCAGGTGCCACTGATCGGGCTGGTGGAAAACATGAGCCACGTTGTGTGCGATCGGTGCGCGAACGAAATCGAGCTGGGCGAGAATCTGGTGGATCGATACACGCGCGAACTCGAGGTCGAGCTGCTGGCACGCGTCCCGATCGAAAAGGACGTGATGCGCTGCAGCGATGCCGGAACACCCGTGTGCCTGAAATTTCCCACCTCGCTGGCGGCGAACGCGTACACCAGTGTCGCACGGAAAGTGATCGATTTTTTAGACAGTAAACACGGTACGAAGTAGTTTATTTCCTCTTGCTGCGTTTCTTCTCCCGCTTCATCTTCTCTACCGCCTTGTGGTAGGCCTTCTTCTTCTGCCGCTCGAGCGATTCCGCGTACTTGCGCTTGTTGAACTTCTGGAACTCGGCGTCCGCCAGCAGCTCGTCGACGAGCGATTTCGACTTCAGCTTCTTGACGCCCCGCTCGTTGAAGTGGTCCAGCGGCGAGTCGATCACCTTGCCCATCTCGAAGTACTTTGGCAGCTGCTTGCGCTTTTCGATGCGCTTGAACGACTGCTTCGGATCGAGCACGGAGCGCATCTTCAGCAACGTCAGCTCGTTCTGCAGCTCAGGCGTCACTTCCGGTGCGGACATGTGGAACCATTTCTTGCCCTTGGTCTTTTGACGTTCGAGCTGGGTGTGGATGAGAGAGGAAGCGTTTGTTCATTAGCACAACATCCTGAAGAGAATGTTCGTTTCGCACTCGTTGCGGCACGATCAGATTACTAAAGAGGACATCAATCGGTTCGGAGATCTCACGAGAACTTAACAAGACCCGCGTCACAATTTAACCCAGCATTGGAAGCAATTTGTTGGATCGAAGCAACCAACACACTGTTATTGTTCTTCTAACTAGCGTGTGTTTTCGGTCGTTGCCACAGATCCGCACGATTCAATCGAAGCAATCGAACCGATCGACTGTCCCATTGGCCTTACGACGGAATGCAAGGTTGCAGAGTCGCACGTGACGAGCTCATTCCGTCAAGATTACAATGGGTGGGCGGACGCGGGTTGAGTCTAGGTAAGCTAAGCGAGCATCTAGGAAACCATTTCAGCTGTCGAATATATCATCAGGAAGAAGCTGCCCGTTAGTTTCAGCCGCACACACAGCACGCTTCTTACCCTTCGGAGCTTCCGTATCGCTTCGTCCGACATGGCCAGCCGTGCGATGTCCTCCTTCTTCTCGATACCGGGCGTCAGCACGGCTTGGCTCATTTCCTGTTCTACGTTCGTTTGCGCCAGATCTTCCATCGGACCAGCCAACTTTTTTCTAATATTTTTTGTTATTTCCGACATTGACGGCTTCTGACCGGTTGCCGCCGAAGACGAAGCCACCTGTGACGTAGCAGCCGGAATCTTTCGTGTGGCTTGGTTCAGTATCTCCGATATGCTCTGGCCGGGTGGTGGAAGACCTACGGCAGAAAGCGTTTTCAATTAGCTGCGATTCACAACACGATGCGCATTACTCCTCTACCTGCGTAATCCTCATCGTCGTCGCTCTCGTGCGTTGATGTCGCAGCACGCTTTGGTTGCTCGATCGTTGGCTCGTAGGCGCCATCGTATGCGCTGATGTAGGTTTCGGGAAGCTTGGTAAACGCGGCGAAGGATGTACTCGTTGATGCTTCCGCCGTGTCCCCGGTGGTGTCGATGACGAAAAGATCCATTTTGTTAAAAGGGATGGCGGTCCGGCATCGGCAAAAATGGCCACAACGGGTAGCAGAAACACAAACAAACAGGGCAGAAGATTTTGACGTTTTTGCACGTGGGTCTTCTTCTTGTACTTCCAGCTGTGAATTGCTCTACCCTTGTTGTTCCAGGGGCTGGCAAACATAATCTAATGATGGTTTTTCTGATACTTTTTTATCTTTTTATTTACCTTCAATCATACTGATCTTATTGGTAATCAAGTTTACCTGAAAATGGTTCATTTTGAAGTTTTTCCTAACGAAGTCCGACTTTTCTCGATCCAACTAAGTTATTAATTATCGCATGAAGAAAAACATGTTGACCACCCCTGTACACCGGCAGAACCGAATCAAATCGTATAAACAGATGAGATAGCTACATATTGGTTTATGATGCAGTGTTCAATACTGAAAAGGTTATGT
Organism: Anopheles cracens; assembly: GCA_002091845.1. Classification (NCBI taxonomy): domain Eukaryota; kingdom Metazoa; phylum Arthropoda; class Insecta; order Diptera; family Culicidae; genus Anopheles; species Anopheles cracens. The sequence continues at coordinate 11,566 of KZ072345.1, forward strand.
TTCACAGTGACAAAACTAAAAGACGTACACCTGCGATCATAAAATGTTGAAATATTGCGAGGAAAGAGGAAGCGAAACTAGTTGGGCAACGAAACATTCCGCAAAAATAAAACAATTTTCGGTGTCAAAGTATCAAAACAGCATTCTTGAATAATTTATTAACTGTGTTCAGTTTTGTTTAAATTATTTATTTTCGCACGTACGTTTATTTGCTGGGATGCATATCGTTTTCCTTGTTCAACTTCGAAACGCATTGCTGGCTCGCTATCGCTCGCAAACGTGTAGTTGTTCGTGGGAATACTACTGCTGCTGGAGGTCCAGCGAGCTTCCGTGTTTCTTTTTACAGTGATAATGTGGAAATTATGGTGCGCCTGGATGTCATATACTGTGACGAATGAGTGTAACATTCAAAAACCTATTTACAATTCGCTGTTCGCGAACGCGGGCTCTGCATCGCGTTTCGTTTGAATCCGTTTGAACCGTACAGCAGTTACCATATCTAGTGGCTGACGATAAGAAGGAAAACAGCCGTCTCGTAACTTTTGCACGGCGGCGGCAACACTCTTCGCCGTATTCTACAGGTTAAGCCATATTACTTTGCTTCTCCATATGTGCTAGTTTGCGTACATCTACCTGCGGCGGGATGTACACTCTCGATAGCCACAGTCGAGGGGGTGGCGGTGCATGTGATTAATATTCTTTGAACTAATTAAATTATAACCTGAAGAACCTTTACTCTGCTTCGTTGCCATGTGAATACTAATCTGATGTTTGTATTTTCATTTTTCTTTTCTGATGTTTCCACGATCAAACGATGTGGCGGCCGATAAATCGACGGACACGTAGCACATGTTCGGAAATAGAAGGTAATTACGATAATGTTTACAGTAATAATAATGATAATAATAGTACCTAATGCAAACGAAATGCAAACCTCCACTGCTCCTCTCCGCTGTCGTTAAGTTATGTTGCACAATCTTTTAGGTGTCGCTGCGTATTTGTAAAAACGTATGAAGCGCACATAGTCTACTGTCTATTCCCACGCATCACGCACCTCCTTAAAGGTTTGGGAATATGAACATAAAATTCAAAACAAACGTACCAAACTGAATCTGTTGGTATCGCTTCGCTTCTCCTAGCCCGGCGGACTATATTATACCTACAATACATACGTACACTTTTTCTCGATAGGTTCCGTCTTCGATAGGGAAGTGGCAGACCACACAGCGATCGGGGTTTAGCCGGGCGGAGTAGTACTGGGTTAATCGTAGAGCAGAAACTTGTTCACTGCGCATGCTTGTACACGCATGATCAGAGGACATTAGAGACACTGCGATGGCATCCCGGGAGGAAGCACAATTCAAAACCACCCGCGGATACACCATCCATGCCATGCTGGGGCCATACAACAAAGGGGTTTCCGTCTGCAGCGGGGAACCCCCATACGGAGAGCTCCTCCAGCTAAGCTACAGATAGGAATTAACAATGTGCAGTCAAATTAACCTGACCTAATATTACACTACTAATTATCGCTACGCTACAAATCATAATCATACTTTCAGTAATGCATATACATAGTTTGTAGTCAGTTATCCGTTCTCATGTGCTCAACTGCTCTCGGGTGCGTATGTAAGCAGAGCGATTATTCGATTGCGTGGCCGCGTTTACCTCGGCGAGTGCGTCTCTACATGCCGGTGATGATAACTTCCCGCGGTTTTTCCTCCATCTCGATAATCTCTTCCTTGTGGACCACTTGCGTGACGACTTGCTGTGTTCCTTGCTGCTGGTTCTGGTGCAGTGGAGTGGTTTGACCTGAGGGGGGAACAATTGAAGGCGGTTTAACAAAGATTAATTTAGTGATGCGGGCCCGTATGATTGACATTTCTGGTAAATGTTTATCAATTTTCAGAATAAAGCTCACGAAGAATTCGGGAATAATATAAAGTACGTACCGTATTTTTCGTGAATACCACGATGCCTCTTCAGCGCGAAGCGGTCGGCGAATGCTGCTGAACAGATGTCACACTTGAACGGCTTCAAACCGGAGTGAACCTGCGGAAGACAGGATGATATGATAAGTTAAATGTGGAAAAATGCAGCAGTAAGCTCGCTGCGAACCTCCGCGCGACCGGAACGTACCTTTTCGTGGTTCTTGAGATGAGCTGCCTGGCTGAACGCGGACTGGCAGCGGTTGCATTTGTACGGCTTCTCGCCGGTGTGGATGCGCCGATGGTTCCAGAGGGTCGCGTGACGCGCAAAACCTTTGTCGCAGACCTGTGAATCGAAAGATCGATAGAGAGTTTTGACCGGTTGCTCCTTTGCGCCGCCTACCATCAACACCTACCTCGCAAACGTACGGCTTTTCGCCGCTGTGCGTTCGCTCGTGGTTTTTCAGATGGGGCGATTGCGAGAACTGCATGCCACAGGTGCCGCATCTGCAAAAAAAAAAAAAACAAAACAAAAAAACACATCCCACCAGGGCAAATGTAAGTTGCATTCCGGCACGCCCCATCGAAATCCGCGCTCCACTTACTTGTACGGTTTTTCGCCCGTGTGAATTCGCATATGGTTCTTCAGATAGACGGCCTTCGCGAACGCTATCCCGCACACGTTACACTTGTAGTTCTTTTCGCCCGTGTGCAGCTTCTTGTGCGACCACAGGCTCGAGTAACGTGAGAACCGGCCACCGCACGTATTGCAGGTGAAGGGCTTTTCCGGCCTACAAAGAGACGCAAACGTGCGGACGCGATTAAAATGCGAACCAGCCCGGGGGAGGGACGGACGGTTGGGATACCCACTGCTGATGGATTTGCGACTGGTGCATTAGCTTCTTCTGGCCACCAACTATAATTACACCAGAACCGTTACATTTGTTACATTTTGTGACTGTTGCTAAATTACGTTTTTTAACCGGATGCGCATTCTGCTGCGGTACGAGGGTGTGCTCGGCCTTGATCGGATGCATCTGCTGTCCGGAGGGCTGCATCAGCGAGTCCATCGACGAGTTGCTGTTGGAGGCGTTCGGTATCTCGCCGATCTCGAACTTGATGTCACCGTCCGGTGCGACGAAGATTTGCGTTGCTGCGGGGACAGAGAGGGAAGCGCATGCTTTACTCCAAGCGGAAGCTCGCAATCAACCCTGCAAGATGCTACTTACTTCTGGCCACCGTCTGGGCGCCGTCGTTGTTGATGCAGGTTTCGCAGCGGATCAGCTTCGGTCCCTTCCGCTTCGGGTTGCTGTGGATGGGGCCGTTGCAGGAGATGCATTTCTGCGACTTGTCCGCCTTGGTCGTGTGCGTTGTCACCTGTTGCTGCTGTTGCGCTTGCTGCTGCTGTTGCTGCTGCTGCTGGGCTTGGGCCTGTGCCTGCGCCTGCTGCTGCTGCTGCTGGGCCTGGGCTTGGGCTTGCGCCTGCGCCTGCTGCTGTTGCTGTTGGGCCGCGGCGTCCTGGGCATGCTGCAGCTGCTGCTGGGTCGGTGCCGGATCGAGCGCCTCCGTCGCCACGATCTGGATCTGGCCGAGGTTCTGTCCCGTCTCGGAGATGAGATTTTGTGCCTGGACCAGGTTTTGCGCCTGCGTTACCACCGTGATCGCGTCGGATGTGGTTTCACCGTCCTGGTTGTGGGTAC
>KZ072345.1:20030-43169 GCA_002091845.1 Anopheles cracens
TTCTATATTCTAGCAAGGAAAGCTTGCTAGAATATAGAAGACTAGCTTTAAATATAGCTGTTTTAGCATTAATGAGGGTTTTTTGTTGTTGTAAGTTTACCAGAATAAGTATGAAAATTGCTTCAGAAACTAATTGTTGAGTCGGTGTACGTGTGTGGCGAAGATAATCATATTTTAGCGAATATGCGATTTTTTTTCTCTCATACATATGATTTTCCGTTTTTATGTGAGCGGAGGAATCATCGCTCACTCGTGATTCACGGTTAGGAGTGAACATGGTTCACTCCGCTCCTCGAAAGGAATCATAATACCCATGTCTACCTGCAATTCCTTATCCCTCAGTTGCTCCTCCTGTACTTGCTTCTGTTAGACGCAAGAACACAAAGTAAAACAAAGGCACGATGTTTTGTCCTTTACAGCCAGAGCGCGACTGACTGAACCTTTATTTAAACGTCAAACGTTGACATCCAGTGCTTGTCAACAACGTTGACATCCAGTGCTCGTCAACAAGAGTTAGAGATAGTGCGTATAGATAGAGGTGGTGTCATTATCAAAGTCGCATTTAATTAGTAACCGGTTCACCAGAGATGTACTGTTGAAGGACAATACCATAATACTGCCCGAATCGTTTATTTTCCGGCAGTAGACGCACCATTTTTCGGATGCGATGGAGAATAATTACCGAGCCGCTTGTGTCCGTGTTGCAAAAAGAAGAGAAGAGCGATCAGGCAGCATCGCCCATATTTATTAATTTTCGATGCGGGTGAGAGCCCCTGCTCTCATCCCGAATGTTGCCTGCGCGAGTGCCCCAGCTTAACGAAAGCACGAGGAATTGTCATCCCGTCAGGGTTGTGTCCACAGAGTGTGTTTTTAATATTGAAATGGTACTTTTATCTGTTTATTTGTTAATATTGTACTCTAAAATTGATTGTTGCGCATTAAAAAAAGTTTATTACAGTTTAATAGAAACATTATATCAATATGTTTTGATGAAATCATCGTTTGAATACATATAGCAACGTTATTGCCGTTTAAAATACGTATCGGGAATGACACATATATTTAACTCATCCAATGATGCGAACATTTCTTTGATGCCCTCTTCCAGGAATAACATTAGAGCCATGTTTTTGGCTTCCCTAATGTGTAAGTACCTATTTTAAGAATATCCACTCGTTAAGTCGGTATCTCAAAAATGACTTTTTGAATTACGCGCACGCCCGTGCCCACTGTGCAGTCGAGCAGTTTACGCTTCGCAGCGTCTCCCTCGCTCGCGTTCGACGGCGACGGAAGCGTTACGGTGTATTATTTGCTCTCGCCCTCCCGACGATCCCACCCTACGTTGTCGTCATCGTCTGGTGCAGGCGGTGGGGTTCGTCGCCTTACCGCGCAAGACGGGCTGCGAGTCTTTCGTGGGAGCTTTGTGAGACCGTCCTGCGAACGAGTGCGCCGTTCAAGAACTTGTCTCTCCGGTGTGTGGTGTGTGCATTGGTGTGCAGAGCTGCAGATCGAAGCAGGCGCGCGTTTCGTCGTCGCTGTGCGCGTTTGTGGTTTTCGGTTTAACTGTTAACTGTTTAGGTGGTTCTTCCAGTGACGACGCACGCGAGCGTTGCAAGCGCTTTCCGAGCGAGCTTTAAAGTGAATGCTAAAGTGCAAACCTCCCACCGACATCGGCTGGCTGCCGTGTGAAGTGATATAGGCTAGGGTCGTTGCAGCAGCTTCGGATGTGTTGTTGTGCTGTGCTGTTGTGAATAAATCCCCGTCGCAAAAGACTGCAATACACCGCGCATCGGATCGACAGCCAGGCCAAGAAGTAAGTCACAGTCACAGTCTCGGCTCCTACAAGCTGGACTTTGGGCCTTTGGGTGAGCGCTTTTTCCTGTGGCCGTGCGCGTTTCGAAACACGATCGGATCAGCCGTCAGCATATTTTTTGTTTCGCTTTCTGCCCCGTTCCTTCCTTTCGGGGCGGCTTGTTCGCGCTCCGCGACCTGAAGAGAACGAAGTAGGATATCCGAAAATGGAGGAAAGTTGAGATATGCTTGCGGAGGCACATATTTGCCTCCGGGAGCGTTGGCTGTGTGCGTGTGCGCGCTTTCGTCCGAAATCGTGTGGTGGTGAAGGTGAGGTCTCGAACGATCGTAGGAAGGTGGGCAAGTCCGGAAGATGGAAATAAAAGTTGTTTTTCTCCGCCTGCTGTCCGGAGACCCGGAGGGCGCGCTCGCGGTTCGCCAAGAAGTGGCCAAGAATGGCCAAGCTTCAAGATCGTGCGTCTTGAGCACCTTGTTTAGAGCTGCTGTTGTGAGCGCAATGGGCCGAAGAAAACAAACCAATTTCTCGTGTTGTGGACCAGTTCGCCACGATCGTTTTGCAAGTCGTAGATCTGCTACTAGCTCCGTCCTTTTATGCTGAATCATGACCCGCAAACGAGGAACGGTACACGAGCTGCGTGAGCGATCGCAATAAAAACGACTCGGTGGTTTGTGCAATACTTTCCGATCCATTTCGCTGCTGGCTCGACCCGATCGACCAACAAAAAAAAAAGTGAAGAAAAAAGTCAATCCATGCCGTTCTTGTCAACGGCGCATTTACCCTGCCGTCAATTAAACGTAGTCCCGGTGGCCCGCTGGGTGGAGAAGAAAAGTAGCCCCAGAAAGGCCCCCTCCCTTTGATGACGTGTGGTACGTCGAAAAACGAGTTTCGAGCGACACAGACTCCCTTCGGTGGCTGTGTGTGAGGATCACATGTGTGCTTTGGTGCGTCCCCCCTCTTAGGGGGTTTCGCTAGGCTGGTTTTAGGCCAGCTCCTCCGGACCGTTCGCCGCTCATTGTTCGTTCTTTGGCGAGACCTCCTCACGCACCGTGCTCGGGGCTGTCCCTTCTAAACGAGCGTCTTTCGAGGCGCACACGACACCTAGGGAAAGTAGATGAGACGGTCGCGATAGTGTGCGTGTCTGTTGGCCGAAAACTGCTGCAGGAAGTACTGTTACGGGAAAGCTCACGGGACGGAGATCGGATTCAAATTGAATCGTTTCTTTCTTTTCCGTCGCCGGTCGCCGGGTCCCGCCGGGTCGCGGATGAAAGGGCCCTTCCCGTGGGAAGAGACGGGTCCACGCTGGTGCGCTGTGGATGTGTTAATCTGGAAGCGGATCGACCCTTTTGCTTTCTGTTTTTCACCTGTGTGACTGTATTGTTTCCGCCGGATTAGCAGCAGCGAGGCAATCCTTTGCTCCAGCGTTGTAGGGTGTTTTCACAATGAATATTTGAAATTCAATAATTAAACATGGGCAAAGTTCTTGGGTTACTACTCTGTTTGGTTTGCATTTTGTTAAGCTGATTGGCTTCGTAGCTTAGGCCTGGGGTTGGATCGAAAAATTTGGAACTAATGGTTAAAGAAACGTCGATTGTTGACGAAACTTTGAAAGGTTTGCTTTATCGTTTCAATCTGTATGTTTGGAGGGCTATAATGAACGTTGCAACGGACTATTCTAAGTCAAAAATGTAAAGGTCACTTTATGCGATTGTTGACGAAACTTTGAAAGGTTTGCTTTATCGTTTCAATCTGTATGTTTGGAGGGCTATAATGAACGTTACAACGGACTATTCTAAGTCAAAAATGTAAAGGTCACTTTATGCGATTGTTGACGAAACTTTGAAAGGTTTGCTTTATCGTTTCAATCTGTATGTTTGGAGGGCTATAATGAACGTTGCAACGGACTATTCTAAGTCAAAAATGTAAAGGTCACTTTATGCGATTGTTGACGAAACTTTGAAAGGTTTGCTTTATCGTTTCAATCTGTATGTTTGGAGGGCTATAATGAACGTTGCAACGGACTATTCTAAGTCAAAAATGTAAAGGTCACTTTATGCGATTGTTGACGAAACTTTGAAAGGTTTGCTTTATCGTTTCAATCTGTATGTTTGGAGGGCTATAATGAACGTTGCAACGGACTATTCTAAGTCAAAAATGTAAAGGTCACTTTATGCGATTGTTGACGAAACTTTGAAAGGTTTGCTTTATCGTTTCAATCTGTATGTTTGGAGGGCTATAATGAACGTTGCAACGGACTATTCTAAGTCAAAAATGTAAAGGTCACTTTATGCGATTGTTGACGAAACTTTGAAAGGTTTGCTTTATCGTTTCAATCTGTATGTTTGGAGGGCTATAATGAACGTTGCAACGGACTATTCTAAGTCAAAAATGTAAAGGTCACTTTATGCGATTGTTGACGAAACTTTGAAAGGTTTGCTTTATCGTTTCAATCTGTATGTTTGGAGGGCTATAATGAACGTTGCAACGGACTATTCTAAGTCAAAAATGTAAAGGTCACTTTATGCGATTGTTGACGAAACTTTGAAAGGTTTGCTTTATCGTTTCAATCTGTATGTTTGGAGGGCTATAATGAACGTTGCAACGGACTATTCTAAGTCAAAAATGTAAAGGTCACTTTATGCGATTGTTGACGAAACTTTGAAAGGTTTGCTTTATCGTTTCAATCTGTATGTTTGGAGGGCTATAATGAACGTTGCAACGGACTATTCTAAGTCAAAAATGTAAAGGTCACTTTATGCGATTGTTGACGAAACTTTGAAAGGTTTGCTTTATCGTTTCAATCTGTATGTTTGGAGGGCTATAATGAACGTTGCAACGGACTATTCTAAGTCAAAAATGTAAAGGTCACTTTATGCGATTGTTGTCCAGTGTTCCAGCAGCATTGTTTTCGTCGGAAGCATAGGTGATTTTCGAAGTGTTCTTAGCTACTACTGTCCACCCGCCTATAACTTAGACTCCACTGGCCCACGTAAGCCTCAGTTACGATCCCGGCGACATTTAGCGGAGCAAAATCTGCATTAATACGCCTCGCTTTGTTTCCAAGTCCAAGACGATTCCTATCGTATATCCGGGGCCGTGCACAGGGCAGTGTCAATGGCCGGGGTTGTGTGGTACGTGCCCGGTTCGAGAGGAACCCTTCGCCGAGGGGGCACTTTTGCACACACACACACACGTCCGCACACAGTAAGCAGATGACGCCCGAACTAGACCTGGCGTTGAAGCTAGCCGTGCCTGCGAGCCTTTGGGAGAGATGTACCGAGCACACGGACACAAACCAGTTTCTGGTCGATCGTACGGGAAAGTGTGTAGTGCCGATACGGGGGTAAGGGACACGCTACAGACCGGCTTTACGCTAGAGTGCGCGCGGTGTAGATAGTGTGTGCGGCGTTAATATCGCACTCGGGAGGGTTCTGGCACTCAAAAGGCTCTTGAGGAGTCGAAACGGCAAGACAGTTTGAAGGCACCTTCGATGTACAATGGACAGTTTAATTGTATGTTTTTTTTACACATGACATGTATTTGACATGGGTGAAGAACGTTCTTTTGTGTGTATGTTACTTCCAAAACATATTCATTTTTGTAGCTTTGTACTTCAGTTTACCATTTCTTCGTGGATATGCCATGTGTGGTACGAACATTAAAGGGTCTCGTTTACCCAATTGTTTACCTATTTTTGAAAGTTATGGCAAACTGAGGAATATCAAAATGACGTGTAGAAAACCTTTAAAAAGTAGTAGAAATATGTATAAATAGTTGAAGCTAGTGAGTTAGATAGTTATAAATACATCATCAACACAGTGGAACTGAAACATGATGAAGAGATCTTGATTGCTGAGGAGACTGGAACTAGAACAAGGCATTAGTCAATTCTAATTACTAAGATATTACTGAGGATCTAAGCAAATCCAAGTATCTCAGTCAGGAACTCAGGAAGATCCGTTTCCAAACATTATTGTTTGGTTTCAAACTACAGATCTGAAAATTTAGGGTATATTTTTGACATTACTGGGTCTTGTATAAATAAAACTGAGGTAGCTTCAACTCACAACGACAGTAGAGAAGAGATATTTATAAATTTATCAAAAAAGGAATATTTTAATCTTCAAAACTCAACAAGATTTTCCAACATCCGATCGAAATTAGGCAGTTTTTCGTCTCTCGATTGCTTTGCTTTCGGTATACTTAGTCGCTTCCGTCTCTGCGCTAAGCATTCATTTGTGGCCGGAACTGCCAATAGCCGCGTTTCATGGCCCCTTAGGGTTGCGCTTTTACTGCCCGCTCGGGTCCATGCCCATGTGTGCGATGGCACGGGGGCTTCGAAGGTGCGAACACAAACATACCCACGTCCGGGGGGCCCCCGTGTCCGCGAACTGAGGCTGTGTGACCCAAACGGCCAGCAACCTTCGACCACCCCGAACCCCGAAGCGCGCGAAGAACGCGTGAAGGGGCGAAGCAAAGAAGCAGCCAGCTATGCGACTAACCATCATAGGTCGACCCGGTGCGCCGCCTGTTCGGGAATGAAAATGGAAAGTTAAGCTTTATCCAAAACGCACCCAAGGAATGTGTGTGTGCGTGTGTGGGTCGGTGGTAGAGAAAGCGGCGCAGGAAGAAAGGCGCGTGCTGATCACCTTAAGCTTTGGCGAACATCATAGCTGAAGAACCGCGCGTCGGGCAGGATCGCTGCGAACTCTTTATCACATCGGCGTCGAACCGAGCGGTGGATGGAATTTTTGCACGCACACGCACGCGCAACGCTATAAAAGTGGATTTCGAGAGGGCAGAGAGGTTGGTTCCACCTCGAGCACGCAACAAGTGGCAGCAACAGCAGCTTGTTCGTTCTGAGCAGCTGGTGCTTTTCTTTCTTCCTCCCAGTCGTTCGGTTAATCCCAGGAGGCGCTTGTTTTCTTAGCGGCTGAATGTGTGCAAAATCTGGCACGAAAGAATGTCGTTGCCATGGGTGCTTTGGATGGCCTTCTAGGATGCAACGTCTCACTTGGTACTACGATGTGAGCAGGTTCAATCGAGAACAAAACAAACCCAACCCCGTGAGCAATACCCCACTGTTGGGCAAGATCTGTTTTGTTTTGCTTCCAGCCAGACGGCGGAAACAGAAACGATCACGTCGCGGTAATATCGACGCTCCGTCTGCGAGCGAGCATCTTTGTGGCAGCTTTCGAAGCTGATTTGCGTGCATTCCTTGCATTCCAGGAACCCTGACGTCGCCGCCACATGACCATGACCATGGCGGGAGGGCAACGATCGGGCAACGTGGGAAGGCTTCCGGGGGCGCACACACAAACACACACACAAAGGCAGCCATCTGGCGTTTGGAATTGGAATTTTTGTGTGTCTTGCTTTGTACTCCGGAGATCGATTTCAAGTGTCGAAGGCTTCGCCGGAGCGCGCGTCGTCGTCGTCGTCGTCTTACGTCTTGATGTTGATCCGCTTTACAAAAGGGTTTTGCGGTTCGGCGCACTCGGTGGCGAACAGGGTTCGCAATTTTTCCACTGCAATTTGGATGCAGGCGAGTTAATTGCGGGCTTTCAAATCGATCGTTCCATTATGAGTGCGGCCGAATTGAGTAATGCGGCCGGCTGCGTTCGGCTGGGATGGGCAGTAATTAATGATTACCGATTCGGACATTATCGTACGTCATCGGGCGGATTGTTTTGTGTGATCTTCGATGCAACTTTTTTATGTGTGTTTTGTATGAGGTGGCATTAAATTATGAGTCTTTTTATAGCGTTGGAGAACGAATATCTTAAAGAAATCACGTTTGAACTTATAGAAGAAGAATTTGCTGACTTGTAGGAGCACCCGGCAAATACTTTTGGTTTCCACATTTCTCTGCTGTCTTTTGAAACTGTTGTATTCTAAAGGAGCTCCCTGGTTGACTATTTCTTTCGTCTCCATACTTTACTGGTTACCTTCCAAGTCTTATCTTCCTTTTGTGACCATTCATAAGTATATCCCTTCTTCTGATCCACGAAGGTGATAACCTACCACTGAAGATAGTCTATCATAGTTACAATGTGATTAGCTTTATACATGTATATCACATGGATATCACATGGATATCACGGAACACTCCGCTCTTATCTCAGTGTGTTCCGTCCATGACCCAATAAGGCTCCATGCACCTTTAAGCTCCATTATTGAAAAGATGCACGCGGCAATGCAAAAAATCCCTGTTTTTATTTTCTTTCTCCCACTGTGCTTAACCTTCACTCGTAGGGTTCACGTTTTTTTCCACTGCACTTAGCACAGTTTTGTGTTTTAAATTCAAATTAACACGTCAAACTCGCAACGTGTTTGCGAATGATGCATCCGCTCGGGAGCGCCGTGGCCGGAGTCTTATTTTAGATCTGATGTAAAGCGCCAACCACCGCCTACGTGTCCTACGGGAGTGACGTGACGCCTGTGTCGTCGTTCTCGCTCGAGGCCCACTGGAACTTGCCTCATAACTTACGGCACCCCAGCCCAAAGTGTGTCAGTAGCGGGTTGCGCGTCACGAAGATGACTTTTATTTCCCTGCCATCTTTTGGACGGTTGGTGGTGTTCTAAGCAGAGGCAAAGCAGTGAACAAAAACAGAACTCACCGCTTGTTTTGCTACCTTGGGGCAGACGAGCAGTCAACGGTTCAATTAGCAAACAAACGACTTACTAATTTCTGTGCTAAGCCCTTTGGAAGCGACGCATGAGCATGAACGACGCTAGTTCTAAGGCCACCCGCATCCGGGAGCGAGTCAAAACAAAAAAAAAACGGTCTCATAGCCTTTTCATGTGTCACGCAGGGCTCGTCATCGAGTGGCTTGTGTGTTTGTGTGCTCCTTTTTGGGTTCGTTCTAACAGCACCAGGCACCCAGCACAGGTGAGTTGTCTGTTGGCGGCCAACGCAAACCACACAAAAACGAGCAATCTCGCGAGCAAAGCGGATACATTGTCTCGCGTATCTCTTACACACGGCTCCGTGCAGCCGTGTTTGATATCGTGGAACCCAGGGTCTATCCTACACTATGCTAGAGGCTTGGGAGCTTTTTGGAGCATTCAGTTTTTTGTTGCTATTCGCCAGCAGCGTACGCCACAACTGTTACACATCAGCTCTGCTCTGCTGGCTTCCCTGGGCCGTTACGAAACGTGAGACCGAGGCAAGGTCGGATCGCTCTCGGGTGGCTCTCGCTGTCGGGCTCGTCGTCGAGGCGAAGTTAACATTTTTCCCGACCTTTACCCACATCGGCACGGCAAGCTTCTGTCGCATACCTCCGCGTCGCGTTACTGCACCACGCGGCTTTTGCTTTATTTTCGGCTAATTCGGCCTGCCTGCCGTGTGACGTGCTTTTTTTCGGCGTTGCTCTTATCACTGGCTCTCGGGGCGAGCATCATCTGTCGGATTGTTTTGTTCGGGGAGTTGCGCGATTATTTCACCCCGGTGGAGTGTGCATTCCACCCATCACCAAGCGGTTTGTTGTTTCCATCGTTCCATGCTTTCTGTGCTAGTTGGCCAACAACTTTTGAACGATCAACCTTCTCCAAATAGGCGATTTTCCATCATCTGGCCCCAGGGGCGAGAAAGAAATAGAGAGAGAGAGAGCTCGCTGGTTTGTGGAAAACATACTTTTCCTTCACCCCCTCTTCTTCGGTGTTCGTTGTCTTCCTCCCCAAACGTTCGGGCGTGCAGCGTGTTTCCGTTTTTTCTTCTGTTATTTAAGCTTTTTCGTAAATCAATGTCAGGGTTTTCACGCTGGAAACTGGAACGCGCACCGACTGATAACACGTGGCAAATGCGCGTGTGCGGGGGTGTGCGCTTGATGGGTCCATTAAAACACAGGCCGCTCTCCAAACCGTCGTTGGTTGGCCCATTTGGCGAAAGGCAAGAGCCTCGATAGTTGTTTGTGTAAGGCACGGAGGTGCGAACGCTGTGCCGTCGTGCGTTTTTTTCCTTCGTCTGTTGATAAACTAAACAGTTAACAGTTTCGGGTGCTCCCACGGGTGAGTCTGCGAGTGGCATCTGGGTGGCAGGTTCTTCCGACACCCTCGGTAGGCTACCGATATAGGTGAACGATCGGTTTGTTTGTTTGCTGTTTTGGTGTGTTTGTTTGTTCTGTTTGCTTATCTCGTCTGCGGTGGCTTCCACTTCTTGGTTGCTGCAGCACAATGGAGCGGACAGAGGCTGTGATTGAATGGGGCATTCACTGGGAAAAGGTGCGAGATAAGTGATGAGAAGTATACATTCCAATCTGTGGAGAGATGTCCGTTTGCTCACATACAAGCTAAGGCTATGCCAATTCTTCATGAGGAACTAGATTAAAACTTCCGTCTTAAGTTATTTTGCTATTCTTAAAGTTTATGGGAATCGCTAATCTTGTGATGTCCACAACATAACTAATAGATGATCCAAGATTCAATTATAAAATTGTAAGATTAGGTCGTAAGTAGTAAGATGGATTGTTGAAATCAAATTCATTATGATAAAAATGACTGCAGGAGATACCTGCTCCAAAGTTCTCGAGTTCACAAATCGAATCTTACGGTTCTTTTGTCAAAGATTCGATTCCCAAAAGAGTCCAAAAAAGGATTCAATGTACAGGTTCTCCAAAATTGCTTGGTGTCTTCCAGGTGGTGGATGTCATCTTCACAAGTTTTTTCCGCCTGTAGTTTAAAGTTTACTAGTTATAAATGTAAGTTGAATACCTCCTGATAACTTTACTATCCCAAATGAATGTGGGGACTAGAGGCGGGCTATAATCGTTTAAAGGAAACATCAATTCGGTGTGACTTTAAACTCTTTTTTTGTCGAACAAAAACGTGTACAGTAGAAAGTAAAACCACAACGTCAGCGTCAGACATTGTTCAATTTGTGCGCTCAACATGCTCCTGTCAACTAGCTAGCACGCGTGCAATTCCAACCGCACGAGTTCATTCTCCATGACATAATCAATGCACTCGTAGGTGGACAATTTCAATCAGATCTGCAACAACACCGGCAAGAGGCCCTCAATTACGATTACGTAGTGTGGCGGCTAATTATTGCTCACGTCAACCGTACGTTGAACACGTTGTCGCGAAACGCAAAAATTGTCCACCCGGGAGCGATCAAATGCGTTGCTTATATTTTTCGGATCACCGCGGACGATTACCCAACCCCGAACAACGGGGCTCGTAAAGGTTGAGCTTGCCTGAATTGCCCAGTTTCGGTGGCACAAGTGTGGTGTACTGGGGTGAATTGATTCGGGGCTGTGGAAAATAAGTCACCGTAAGATATAGCGCAGCTGGTTGCAGTTGGTTGGAAAATAACATTTAAAATGTCACTATCTCGCCTTCTGGCGCTGATTGGTGCACTGGGGATGCATAACAACATTTCAGCCCAATCCAATCACCAGGACATTGTACACACATACACACACTGAGGAGAAGGGAAGAAGCGTACAGTAAAACTCTCCATCCAAATCTCCATCGTCCAGCCAAGCTTCCACTCGCACCCGATGCACGAAAGACCCGACGAACAACAACTTTCGGCACTTCGGTCAGGGAAACTCGGCAGCCTGCAACGCCTGTCGTGCACATAAAATGCAATAAAAACACCCCTTTTGCCAGTAATTGAACCTCGTCGGACCGTCGTCGGTGAGCAAATTTTAAACCGGGACGACGACCGGCCCCCGGCCGACGGCGGCCAACAGAAGCGAGGCAGGTCCGGTTCGATGATTTTCGGACCGTGCCATGTCTGCCGGCCCGCAGCCCACAGCCGAGCGCAAAGAGAGCACATCGGCACCGCCAGCCAGTGGCAGTGGGTGAAAATTTTCAGAGCGTACACAACACAACAACGACCGCGTCGCGTTGCATATTTTTGTCCGAACGCCTTGCGCACTTTCCACATCCACATCTTCAGCAGCCGCAGCCGCATCTCTTCAGCGCCCGCGGGACCACCGGAAACCGGATCTACCACTCGCCGCACACCTGATAAAGCGATGAGGTTGTGAAAATTGTGCGATTTACAATTTATATCACAATTAGTCCGGTGCCCGGTTCGAAAGGCGCCTCGCACGTTGCTCGTTGCAACCTGTTGATTATGGCGTCCGTGTTTCTCTCCGCCGTCCTTGCGGCTCTGCGTGCGCCTGACAGTGAAATCAAATAATATAGGCAACAACGGCTGGGGGCGCGCGCGCGCAAAAGAATGCCATTTGCAATCATTACACACATAAATCGGAAACCGCCGAAAGGCTCTTCTCGCGGCTCGTTGCTCGCACACTCACACAGGATGACTCATGCCAGCCCCCATTGGTGGTCAGTAAACGGTGTTCCTAATGTGCTGCCCGCGCTCAGTATATCACCCGGGGTCGGTCGAACTCATGCAGAGGCAACGTTGACTCAGCTAGTGCTGGGTTCCGTTTTGGGTTGGGCATGAGCTCTGTCCAGTCGGACTCCAAGGACTCGTTCGTGCTCACTCACACAGCTTCCGCAGCGGCACACCGGAGATAGGTGTGAACGGCGGGTTCCGCGCCGTGTAAGGTCTCTTGACGGGCCGGCTGAAACGGATGCAATTTTTGGGGGTTGATTGATTGCTGGTCGGGAAGGTATGCGTTTTTTTTGGTGTGCTTTGTTTTGATGTGACCTGCTGGAGAACCTCGACTGACAAATTAACATGGGCGAGCCTGTTTTTTTTCTTCTCTTCTGTGGTGTCTGTCTCTGTTGATCCGGATCAACGAAGGCTGACATGATCGCCTTTTTGTCACAGCTTATAAGATAGTGGCTGAGGGACGCACGATTTGGAGGTTAACAGTAACCTGCCGGTTTTGTTCACTCTCTTGTCGATTTGCAATTGGGTGTGTTTTGACCCGATTAAATTGTTATTTTTTCTTTGAAATATTCGTGAAATTTGGCATCAATATTCAGACACCTCGGTTCTGTGGAGAAGTCTTTGAGAAGTCTTTGTGTGTTTGAGAGAAAGATGTACTGTTTATGCCCTTATCATATCTTCTCCTGATGATTAAGTTTTTATTGGTAGCGTAAGATAATGCCATTTTTACTATTTTGACTGGCATCTGCTCTGATATATGGGATCAGATTTATCAGATCTTCGGCATCTGATAAATGGGTATATTTCCGTAAATAGATATCCTGTTGTCTTGGGAGCACGTTGGGATATAAAGAGAGCTGCTGGAAAAAAAAATCAAACCATATTAAGTACAGACATAAAAATTGGAGGAGATGTAACATACATTTGCCAGCAAAAAAACATCTATAGGATGAAAATGGCAGGCTTCCTAGGAATAGAGGTCTTTTTCAAGATTTTTTAGAAGCATAACCAAAACAAACACAGTATAAAAAAACTTTTTATGTTATTCTAAACTACGTTTCGTTAACAATTTGATCAAGAGTCTTGTTGGGGTCAAAACTATCTTCCATGTTCCTATTAGTGTTAAACACGAATTTGTCTAGCGACTGTGAAGTGTTACCGCGGGAGATCCATTTGCTACGGTCGGGCAAATTGTCTCGCAGACGTGATGACGTGTTGGGTAACGGCTGCTCATTGTGACTCCAGCCGTGCGTTTAAGATCCGTACCAAACTGATAGCAAACTCCAGCACGAAATCGTTATCTCACGAACTCCTCCGGCCGACAGATATACGCTGTTGTTGTGCCCGAGATGGGGGTGCTTTCGACAAATAAAATTCAATTAAACCGACTGTGTCACCGGCATTTACACTGGGCCAACATGCAACGAGGTTACCGCGACACACCACCAACAACGTGGCTGATTGATTGGAAAGCAAGTGACACCAAAACGGTCCGAGGCACTGGAAACTGGAGCGCGCTGAAAATAACGATCGACAAAATTCCAAACTGGAACCAGCGCAGCGGCGAATGCCGGGCGTGACGAATTATCTCCTTATTAAATAAATTTCCCTCGTCCACCCTTTCGGGCTGGCCGCGCGTGTGTCCGTGGTCGCTTTGTCACCGAATCAAGGCCTGCCCTGGTCAGTGTGTCAGGCGCTAAGGTGTGGTTTGCACATGCTGCAACGCGGTGAGTCATGCGTTTGCGTTCAGGATAAGCAGGCCTCTTGCATAAACGAACTGCACTGTGTTGGTACCCTGTATCTTGGACATTGCATTGCACCATCTTTGTCACGTTTACTTTCGCGCAAACGAATGCACCCGTGCCGTGTCATTTGTGGGAGCTCCCTAACTCCTCCACCCCAAAACCATTCATTCATGGTATGTGTTTTTTGTGGTAGAAAAAGAAACCGTCAACGGGATGGTTTGCCTTCACTTAAAAGGCGTTCAACAGCTTAACGGACTGAATAAAATTAACAGCCCGTTAAGACGCAGCCCGGATCGAACAAAAAAACAAGCCCCAACAAGCCTGCTACTATCCATTAGGCGCAGGAAGGCAGCAACAACGAATCGGTTAATTGAGATCGTTTTAATGGTCCACTGGAAGTTCCGCCAATCCGTCAGGGTATCTCCGGCTGTGTGTGCGTTTTTCTTCTCTCGACTGCTTCCGAAACCCACCCTCCCTCCGTCGAGGGAGCTAAAAGGGTGTCGTTTTTCAGTGCCGGAAATAATGCACCTTTCTAAGGTCGCGCGGCGCGGTACCCGGCGTTTAGAAGCAAGAAAAAAAAACCATACACTCAGTAGACCTTATGGGTCGCGCTAATGTTTCGAATAAGGTTCCAGCTGTGGTCGCAACCTTGCGGTTGCGGTTGCTGCCTGTAGGTGGTGAAAGGAATCCGAATCAATAGCGAGCTGGTAGCTGAATAGGGGCAGACGGAAACAGAAAAAAAGAACAACGTAAACCGGTGGAAAATGGATACGTTTAATCTTGTTTAGAAGACGTCCCGGAGCTTAGAGCTAGACGGTGCCGGTGGCGAATTATGAAAGGCCACAACACAAGCCCGCGTTACGGCCAGCCGTGTAAATCAGAACTCCGCGACTTGGCGAGGGTTTTACCGAGGATGTTACGCTTTCTTGGAGTTGGTTATTAAATTATGCGATTTGTTTACTTGAGTAGCTTTCCAACCCAAACCTGGCAGTTCGTTAAGAAGTAACACTATTCTAATGTCTACTATTCTATCTCCATCTCTCCCTTACAGATCGGTGTGTCTTTGTGGACGTAAGAAAGAGCCCGCTTTAAGTCGTGTTACGCACCGGGCACGTGTTCCGACCAGTGTGTGATCCATGTGGCCGGCGGGTTCGGTGTGTGCAGTGTCCTCTACCAGGCCATGGTGTGGTGGAACGCGGTGAACAATGCGCGAACCGATAGCAACCGCAGCGCTGCTGACAGCCGGAAGCGTGGTGGCGCCATCTACCGCCGCGGCCGCCACAATGTTTGGCATCTCGAACGCCCAGATCGTGCAGTCGTTTAACGGGCAGCACCCGCTGGCGGCCGACTGCCCACCGTCCGCTGCGTCCGTCGCCCCGCTCCAGCCGTGCCTCGTCCGCACGGTGAGCCGGGCGTCCTCGATCGGTGGGCCGGGCGGCGGCACGTTGCTAGGGTCGCTGAAAGCGGCGGCCCGCAGTGGCTCGAGCGGCTCGTGCAGCCCCGTTACGGCGAGCGTCAAGCGGAACAGCTCTAGCTCGAGCTTCAGCAGTGGCGGCGATCGACGGAGCATCTTCTACACCGATCCCGAGCAGGGCAGCACGGTACGTTTTACTGGTGGGACAAGTGGGCGGTTAGTCCCGGGTTGAATGACCTCCGGTGGAGGCAGCGTTAGTGACGTGAAGTTATGGCTGTGGCGATGCTATTGGAGATCTGATGAAAGAATTAGCCACCATTCTCATGGACATTACAGGCAAAACGAGTGTCAGATTTGTAAAATATTTTGCTTCTTAGGTATATACTATGTTGGCTTCGGAACTTGTTAAAAACTGTTAAAAGGAATCATAGATATGTGTTAAGAAATGGCTTCTTCATGCCCTATATACATCAAGATTAGAAAGATGTTGTCTTCAAATCCTCATAGTTGCTTGATCCAGCTATTATGGTGCATTAAATAACTACGCGTCTATAAAATGGACGAAATGAGTTCCTTCAAGAATTAGCAAGTTACGAAACTAGCACTAGTTGGTAGTTCCTATTCCGTTCTACCATGTGTTCGTGTTACACACAACCGATTAGAATGAGAACGATTTGATCCACTGAGCGAAAACAACAACCGAACCGATAAGCATCCAAGTGTACCAGAGTACCGTCCACTCGTAAGTGGGTCTCTCCAAAACAAACGAACGGCTCCACGGCACTGGAACGGATCGGCTGAATCCAAACAAAAACCCGTACATTCCACGGACCGTCCAGAAGGCTCGTGAAGAAACCGTACCATACCGAGCCTTGATGCAACCGCTCACAGACCAATCTCGGCCCGATGCAGATTGGCCATTGTTTGGGACAGCGTTAGGAAGCAGCGTTTAGTAGTGTGCGCGCGGGAGGAGGCGGTAGCTATCGTTATGCAACATCGCCATGCCGACATGTTCGTCCTCCTTTCCTGCCGGCTAATCGCGCCGACCGGATCGGTCGATCTTGCTTTCCACGAGCCGGCCGATGGAGATGATGATGCTTGAGTGCTTGCGCCACCGCAGTTAGGGCTATCTATTATTGTGCAGCAGCGGCAGCGTGGCTTATTGAGTGAGCGGAATACTAATTAGATTTTGGCAGGCGAAAATCATTCCCGCCAAAAACGGGAGTAGCTTTCCATCTTCAGCGAAGCACGGAGCACTGTTATGAAAGGAAAGAGCGTATGGATGTGCGTTTTTTTCTTCTTCCACCAGCGCTTGTTGTTCGGGTGGTGGATCCTCTAGTGAGAGGATCCCTTGCGAACGTAACACGTGTTTCATGGTCCGCGCGCCAGCACAAGCAAACTCAAAAAACCGCTCATAACACGTCGCTTGCACGATTCCACTAAGTGCGATTCGAAAGAGAGGAAAAAAAAACGCGAGTGTTAAACGCTAAAGCGCAAGGAGTGTCAAAGGAGGCGGTTTTTGTGTTTCCTTCTATTAGGTCAAAGTGTGCCACACGCATGCCATTAGCGGCGGACGTTGGGTAAAAGGAACACACGGTGCGGTGCGATACATGAGCGTTACTTTAAATTTCATACCGGACAAGAAGTATTTTAATTTTGTTTTGGGCTCAAATTTGACCTGCCCCGAAGGTAACTTTCCAATTCGCTCCCGTTGGATGCTGCGATGCTAATTATTGATTGATGCGGGTGCATTATCTTGTTTGTGTAATTTCTCAACTGCTCGATCAATTCACTTCACGATTCCACTGCTCCAGCGCGAAGTTACAGAAACTAAGGGTACCCATTTGATCCCTCGCCTCGCGCGGAATGGTACCAGCACTATCTCCGTGCTCTTGCGCGTATCGTTTGCTTGTTAGAAACTGTTTCGCAATCACTCTACCGAGGGGAAACCGCTCAAAAGCCCACGGATCTGGTGCACGGTAATGCACACAGCAAACAATGCACAATAAATGCAAAGTAGCTCACCCGGTGATCGATCGTACATGCGGCGGTGTGCGGGATGATAAAACCCTTGCTGCCTGGCAGTCGCAGGAAGGTTGTGTGTCGTAGGAAATGAAATCGAAAGTTGCTTGTTAGCGAAGAGACGGTGCTTGTTGAACGGATAACTGCTGGAAGCAAACGTTCCGTGATGATGATGATGATGACGGTGTGGTGTGCTCGATCGGATCTACCTTGTTCTCGACCTCCACGAGCTCCACCAGAGTAGGCCCAGCAATCTAACCAGCCGGTGGGGCTTATTACCTAATAATTTGGTGAATTTGATGAAAGCACGGCTGCCAGAAAAACAGAGGAAACGGCCAGACCCTTCGCCAACGATGGACTGACTGCGCCTCTTTACGCTTTAGTCGGTGTGTGGCTAACGAAGGAAATTTTGCGAAACGACGTTGAAAATTGGAAACGATTCAATTGAGAATGCTCCGGGCGAATGTTGAGTTATGTGGATTTTGGGTTAAAATTGTGTTGGTCTCGCTTTGCATTTTACAACTATGCAACGTTTGCTATAGAACGTGTATTCCAATTGGACAGAATAAGCTTGTTTGTTCTTCCTTTCAGCAAGTAATTGAGTTGTTCCTCGTGCTGTCAAAGCGGATCTGAATCTGAGCAATAAAATCCTACCTACGGCATTCGCGAACAGCAGGATCGGTCCGTGCATGTTACGCACGCTTATGAAACCGATCTAAAAATATGTCTTGCTTCCAACAATAAATTTGTTTACGAGCCTCCGTAAGTGTACAACCCACTAGCCTGCTGGACGACCTAACCTCAAGGAATGGCACGCTGACCACAGTCGTTCGAGGTTCGGGTTTATGAGGCTATTGTTAAAATCGGACGGATTCACTCCAATCTCTGGTCCGGAGTGTTCTGACCGCTCCAGCCGGTAGGTAGTTTCAGTCTCTATGGCCTTTCCGCCCGCTACATCATAAACCAGCGGAATCCGTCTCCGGAAGGTGCAGACCGTGCTTTACGCAATGGCATTGTGCGCGTTTTGCCGGTAGATTGCTGTCGGTTTGCTTGCTCCAGAAGACCCGCGGCGCACGCAAAGGAAGATCGTTAATGTGGCGCGTTCGCACAGGTTCCTCCACAAACGGTGGAGTCAAGCCTACCGGCGCCGGCCGCGGTTTGAAGGCTTTTCACCAATGAGCCGGGGGGGGTTTTGCGGAAGATCATTGACATCTTAGCCGTCGTTCGGGTAGGTGGGTGGGTGGGTGTGTAACCGCAGGACTCCGCAGGAATGGTATCATTAATGATGCAGATTCATGCTCATTGAGGCCAGCTCGCTGCTAGAAGCGCACGAAGGTTTATTTTCGTTAATGACTGACAGCGGATGACGGAGTTTAAGTGCTGCGTTGCCGTGCCGTATATGTGAGGGTCGCCGGTGGTACGGCAGGTCGGATTAATTACGGACCAGCTGCCAGCTGCTCGTGCGGCGCAACTATCCGCGACAAGCGACACTTGAGAACCAAATCGTCGTACGGTGGCGGGCCGTACTTGAAGCACGCACTTTCCGCTGCGTCTCTAGGTCATCTAGATAAATGATTTACAGTTGAAAAGTTCACGCGAAAGGCGAAAGGCGTCCGGGGTGTATGGTGACGGCTGAACATAGGTGAGACTGACAGAGGGTTTTGCGGGCTCGGCATGAACTCTATGCCTTTCAGTGACATTTCGAGATGGCTTCGTTTTTTGAAAGGCGAGCATCGGTTCGGTCGGTTCGGTGTTCCTTGATCTACATATGAGATGTTTTTGTAACATTTTATTATTTCTGAAGCGCTTCTCTTAGCTCCTAACTCTTCTTTTATCTGAAGATGCTCTCTTAACTTTGATCGGCATTTGTTAGTGATTTCTTGAGTTTCTTCTTCAATGCGAACATTGGTTTGTTTACTTTGAAAATATTTTCATATATATTTTGAAAGTGTTTTCATATATTTGAGGAATGTTTTATTGTATTTTAGAAGAACACGCCCATTTCACATTTTTTTTGTGTTGTTTTGCGTTAAAATATGATCTAATTATAATTTTTCGTAAAATACACACTTTGTACAATCAGTTTTTTAGTCTGTTTACCTAATAGTTTGAGCTAGAGATCCTAACAAAGATGTTTTTCAAACAGAACAGTAATTACTTAAACCCCTTTTGTAAATCTCCAAATGGAGAAGCCGTTTTGAGTGCATTGCTCCTTATGCCGTTTCACAAAGGACATTTCAGGAACATTTAATCATTGCCATTGTCGGATGACAAATATGCTCCTTTTCGGTTACCGGTAACATCAAGCTGTGTGTACCTTGTGTGAAAACAGCACAAACTAGTGGCACGCTACAAAATTTTGCCCATTTCTGTTTTGATTCTCAACGGCAAAGGAGTTGTGAAAAGGTAATCCCGTAAATAAATTCTCCAACGCCCCAAACTTAGCTTCGCAAGTCGTCGAATCCGCTTAGTTGGCGGTATCGGTACACAACCATTAGTGGCGTGGAAGAAATTCACACAAAACCGCCAAAAATCTACCAACCGATTCTCCAGGCACGCGGGTAGCTTCGGGAAGGATGTAAAATACCGTCCAAAAATGCCACCCTGCCTGTGGGATGCCCGTACAGCGAAAGCAAGCCACGGAGGAGAAAAAAAACGATCAAAATCTCATAGAGGACCAGATGATGTCGCACGCACGCTTCTAACCCGTGTGCCAAAAATCCCACGCCATAAAGCGTCCCATAAAGCGGTTTGTTATTATTCCGGATTCCGGCGCACCACCGGACGACGGTGGCCACCGTAAAAGGGGCGAGCGCGCTAAACAGACGCCATAAATCGGGCGCCGATCGAGCGGAGGCATTGATGAAGCTGTCCGTTCGGACTGGGGCTTATGTGTTTACCTTTCCCTTTCCGAAAACCACGGCCATCCGGGTGGTGTGCGAGCGCGCCCGTCGTGTTCAATATCGGTCTACCACCAATTTCCGACGCATCGTGGCGGGCTGCCCACCAATCAATCTCTCGCGCGAGCGGGGGATGAAAAATTTCACTCAAATTCTTTCCGATCGGGAGGAATGGAATGTCACACGAACAGGGGGATCGGTACCGGAAGCGTCACTTTCGGGAACGGGCGACGAGTAACATCAATCAGCCGTTGGGTGGTGCAGATCGATGGTAAAGCTCGCCGTAGGCAAACCAGTTCCGGAAGAAATGTTTCTCCAAGGTAGAAAAAAAACCTTCCGTTCGGCCGCTAAGGGTTATTTTTAGGGAGGACCGCACGGGCTGGACGAGAAAGTAGATAGCAGCGGGAAAGAGAAACGCGTGTATCATCTTCTCGGGGTGCTTAGTGTGACCGCTTGCACGGATGCAGATACACCGTCAGGGCCGGTTGGAGCCTCTGCCTCGCTTTCCGCAGCCGTTCTCTAATGCCCTTTGGGATAGGCGCGTGTGCGTGCGGTGCGCGTCTGCGGCCCGCTGCTGGAACGAATCGCATCTGATTTCCGGTACTAATCGGTAAACGTTCCGTTCCATTTCGCCCATCCTTCTCCGCCGTAAGCCGCTAGCCGGACCGGAAAGGTCGTTGCACGTAGGTCTGCCCTCCACCGTACAGCTAACGCACACAGCTCCCACTAAAGCCCACTGTTTGCTTCTTCCATTTCTTCTCGCATCTCTTCGCTTTTTTTATCTCACGTGCCACCAAGACATGCCAAATCAACGTGCGTAGGCGATTGCGAAGCTTTGTTTGATATTGGGATAGAGCGAAAAAGTAAATCTTATTTCATCATCTGCAGTCCGAATCACATTCGTTGCGATGATGGCGACTGCTATTGCGTCCGTTTCCGGTAGGTCGCATTCATTCGAAGATGAGCTGCCCCGCCATCAACAGCAACAGCGGATACGAGAAACGATTTGGCAAGCAAGAAATTAGTTTCGCAGAATGAATTCAATCACACTTGCAGTGGAGAGGACCGCTTGGAAATCGGCTTCCGGTTGGGTTTGAGCGATGTTTAAGTTGGGGAAGGAAATTGATGGGGAAATTGAGCTTTGCCTATAATATGTCTAATTGAATTATTATTTTTCTTTTTTGCGAGTTTTGGAAGCATGTTTTTGGTTTGTCCCTGAAATGTAATAGCATGTTTTTGGTTTGTTCCTTTACATATGTTCCCCTGTTATGTTTGAACAGGATCGTTTGTAAAGGAGAGTTTGGAGAGTTTATACATACGCTTGGAGAGAGTAATTTTTAGTTTTTAAATAAGTCTGGATAAGACTGAATAAGTTTTGTCAGAAATGGCTAAGTTCTAAATTTTTCTAAGTTTGTGAATGTTTCATAGCTTCCACATACTGGACTAACTTTACAATTTGGACTGTTTTCATCAATGTAAGATCACTTAGCAAAATGTTGGTGAAGTAATATAACTTTATTCTTTTTATTTTAATTTCCATATTCTTAAGAAACCCTTCCAGAATCTTACAAACTTTTCCTTCTTGGAAAGACTCCCGCTTCACGGATTGGAAACAAACGAAACGGACTTCAAACGCGTCTGCATAACTTCGTTTGATGATCATTTTCTTTCCATCGGTGAGCGCTGCCGCCGACCGTCATTGCACCAACCGCTCGTTCGAGGGCACATTTCCGATTATTATGCATTCTTTATGCAATGCCTACCGAAGAAGCATCCAATATTCATTTCGTGCGCGTGTGTGTGCCCCGTCAAACAATGCCGTCTCGGTCGCAGCCAAACGCAAATTACCATAACTTACTGCTGCCTGGCGTAGCAGCTGTCGCAGCAAAAGTGTCATGAAACGGCCTGCATCAGTCGCCATAATGATGGTACACACTGTGGCACATTAAAGCCCGGCGGATTTTGAAGTCTCCCCTGGAAGTGGAGGTGACGGCACTTTTGAATGAATATTTAACAGCTGAGATCGAGTGAGAGAGAGAGAGAGGGGAACGCCACCGGGCGGCAAAGCTCCTTGAAAGAAGACTTTGGAAGCGCTACCCCACGTTGAAGGGTTGCGTGTGCTTCGTGCTCCCTGGGGGTGGTGGTGGGTGGTGGGAAGCTCCCGAAAACTGTGCGACGGTCGTGTCGTGTGATCTTGTCGCTTTAAACTCACTCGGTGAAGGGTTTTTCCAATTTTCACGGATGAGGTCACGGTGTAGTAGTGTGTGTGCGTGTGTCTGTGTTGTGATTTCACGTGTGAACGTTTGGGAGACGGAGGCGTCGCAATTTGGGCCACACTGGCACATAAATGTTGGCCCAACATTGGCAAACGATGCGAGATGTTTCGCAAGTCTTGTGTTTCACGCCAGCGCCGCCAGCACCAACAAAGCGCGGCAGGCGGCATAAATATGGCAGCCCTTCCGTCGCGTTCGGTTCGAAGGTTTTCTCGGTGCGAACGGTGCGCGCCGAAGCGACCGGAACGAAGATCACGATTAGCCTTTTCTTTCGTTTCGTGTGTTTGTACCGCTTAAGAGAACGCTTAAGGCCTTTGGTGGTGGAGGGCGGCTTTCAATTAAAGTATCAAATTACCCTACATTTGGCGAAACAATATGACGAAACGGTCGCGGTGATGGTGTTTGGAAAGATTTGGAACCGAGATGCTGCCTCTCCACCAGGTGTCAAGATACGATCGATCTGTTTCTCATCGCTGCCGCGCGATGGAGCGTTCTGCAAAGTTTCGCACCGAACGGCGTTTGTTTTTTTTTGGAATAGAAACAAAGCGTAGTTTACAAGTCGAGAAATGGAACCTCCAGGCATACTGACAGTTATTTGGACAGTTGCTTTGGAGGATGTTTCAGCACGCGCGTCGGGTGATGGATGACGGTTGGAGCGTA
>KZ072345.1:43179-63103 GCA_002091845.1 Anopheles cracens
AACGGTACAGAAAATGGCCCCGATTTAACCTCACTGTTTGCGGCACAGACCGGGAGGGCGCAGACCTTTCCGTTCGCCTTTCCGTCGTGCCGTGTGTATCTCCACTTTGGCCAGATTTCGTGTGGGTGACCAATGCTCGTTACGCCGTTGTTGTTGTGTTTTTTTGTGTCTTTGGTTCGCCATTTTGTGGGCCATTTTATCGACGTCGTGCTGAGAAGTCGCAAAGTGCACAACGTGGTCGTGGTGTCGGTGGCGACGGTCGGGAATGAGGCGCAAATGTCTCATGGGCTGCTGTTGCAAAAGCCCGCGGCCCCCGAGTAATGGGTTCGTAGGCGGCGGATACGCGCGCACTGTACGTGGCCATCCGTGCGAAGGTCTGAGTGAGGAGGTTTGTTTCGGTTTTTTGATGTACTGTGCTTTTTTTCGCAACTACCACACACACTCTCCGGGGACTGAACAGTGCTTGGTGTACACGGTGTCCGATTGTTAATTGCATTATTATGTTAATTAGTCGTTGGCGTAGTGGTGCAATGTCCCGTTCAAGCCTTCCGGCGAGCGATCGGTGCAAATGTCCAACACCCCGTGACAGGTGACAGGAGCAGCTTCTAGGCCGTCCGACGTCGTCGGTTCTCACACGAATCGAAGTCGTCATTGCTTGACTTGACGCTGTCAGACGGTTGGCGACGGTTAATGTCTGACCGGGCAAGTTCATACGAAGTACGGTTCGACCATCAAATTCACCTCATAACGATACGATCTACAACAGCGCGACCGCTTAAATGCTAATTCGTGATCGGCCTGCTAACAGGGCCGGACCCGCCCATAAACCGGGGGAGGCCTCCATTACCGATCTATACCATCAAGATGCCGCCGATGATCATGTTTTCGGTAAAACGATTCCCATCCACTGCGCCCACGATCCCCCGCATTTTGCCGCTTGATGGATTGGTAGAAATGTCACGGTCGCAGCGATTTGTCCGCCAGCGGTCGTCGTTGTTTGGGATGATTAAGATCATAATGTTGTCTTGTGGTCGCGACCGGCCCCCGTCCTATTGTGGTACGTGTGTTTCTGCCCCGAACATGCCCTTTCCGGACGACCCTGACGGTGGCGCTGGTGTGACGTTCCCAGCAGTTCTAATCTCTCGCCACGTTTGACGTTTACCACGACCCAACAGGCTGCAGGTTGCAGTGGAGATGATCTTTTTCCAGCGAATCATTTACACGTTTAGCTAATTTGATTATGATGGCAGGCTGGTCTGGCTGACCCATCGATGTGCGCAGGTATCTATTGCATCAATCTGGTCGTCTTGGCTATTTCTGGTGTGGCAAGTTACGCTCATAAAAGATATAGATCCACGTAGATCCAATTCACATTATTGCCACAATGGATAGCCATAGACAGGTTTATGGGGTGGAATTAGTGTGGTTGTAGTGAAACTGAGAACAGTTCTCCAAAACCCTCCTGCTATTGCAAGTCTTCAGCAAGCCTTAAGACTTTCAAAGCGCGCCCGTTACTCTAACTACATGCCCGATTGTTTACGTCATTTCAGGCTCGAGTCTTGATTTGGGTTAAAAATTCATCACGCTTTCGTCATGCCGCTTACAAACGAGCCTCGGCCGACATGGACGATCCGATTATAGTAACGCTTTTCGTGACGACGTCTTGGGTCCGTCCGTCCTCCAGGGGCGAGTGTCAGAACGCAGCTCGATCGTTTGGAAGTCGTGACTGAGCCATCGAAAAGAAAGGTGACAGAAACGGATCGTCGTCGTCGGTTCCGTTGGCGTGAATGCTAGAACCATCCCTCCCCCCAGGGAGCCCAACCTGCCTGAGAGGACCCAAGTGGAGCGCGTTGACAATTTGTGTTTCGATTGATTATTCGTGATCTTCCGGTGGGGCGAACATTATCTGCAGATGGGCAGAACGAGTTCGTGATCATCATTGTCAATCGCCGATACTGGAGGAGGTGGTGTGCGCATTAGGGTGGCCTCTCTCGTTGTGTGCGGTCTTGTTGAAGTAACGACCTAAGCCCATACCGAAAAAAAAACGTTCCATTCTACGCTTCTCAACCACCACAAAGGAGCTAGCGGAGTAGCATCTGCGCTGCCCCACCCGAAGGAAAGTTGTCCCGGAGTCGGAGTCGAGTGGATGGTGAAAACGGTGAACTAAGATGATCTCTTCCGAGATCCGATGATCGTCCACCGTGCGCCGTCCCGGCTCGCGGGGGGAAAGGAAGACTAGACTAATTTGAATAATGCTCAATCTCACGACGGGGCGGGAAGAAAACTCTCTCTTTCGTTCGAAAGGCCAGACGACCGTCGCCCGCTGCAGCGGGCTTGAACCAGATGGGTCGCGTGGAGTGGCGCAGACGTGATCAAATCATCATTCCGATCAGCCCGCGATCTTCATCTCGGCACGAACCGTTTGCGCCGTTTGCCATCGGACCTGTGAGTTGAGGCATTTTTGTTGTTGTTTTCGCAATGTTCGTCAACCCCTCGGACTATCGACACCGTACGTCACAGCGGGCAGTCGGGACGACTCGACGACCCCCCTCGTTTGTGGCATAGCACCGGAACCGGTCGGGCGTGTGGGATAAAATGTCTATCAACAAATTAGGAGGTTCCTGGAGGTGACTGAGCCACGGGTAGTGGACAGTGGACCTCACGCCGCACGTCCGCTGAGACGCGCGCAGGAAGACTTCCTCCGCGTGCTGGTAGCACCGGGTCGTCTTAATCTTTCATCGCACGATCGCAGCCGCCCGGGTGATCCAGGGGTCGCGCACGACGCAGCGTGCGGATGGAAAACTTGTCCGTCCGCATTCTTCGTTTGCGTACGTACGCCGTGCGAAAGAGAGAAGGAGAGCCAACGTTTTCATACACATGATCCGAACTTTACGCATTTTGCCCACACTCAGACGCTGGCTGAGGGGACGAGTTTCGCCTTCAGCAACGATTATGCAGACACACACCACCGTGTCCTGGTCCAAGTTCAAAGTCAAAAAGGGCTGCTGGAAAGTGGAGTCTGCAACAGACTTCCAATCCAAATTAAAAGACGATTGGAGCACGAGGTTTGCGATTACTGCCAACATCGCTTGGGAGCCACCCAAAGTGTGCCATTAAAACGATGTTTATCGATTGTTGCGAGCATTGGCCGACGGGGACATTCGTGCGTAAGGTCACCGACAGCGGAAACGCAAGTCAGCACTAATTTCTCTTCCGTGTGCGTTCGTTGATTAGGGACAGGCTAGCAAAAAAACAAAGATTAATCCACCTACCCTTTCGAAGTCGGGGGAAGTCGAAAATCCCGTGCCAACCCCGACCGTCCGTGTGCGGAACGGATGGGCCCATAATCGGACCAGACACACACACACGGCGCGCGCCTTCAACCTTCACCGTTTGGCTATTAAAATTAATTTAAAGGTGAAATTTTGCGCTCACCTCTCCTTCCTGCCACCAAGCCCCCGTTCGGAAGGTCGTCGGTGGAGAAATTGGAGCGATTAGTCGTCACTTTCGAATTGGGAGTGCGCGGCGGTACCCAAGCCTTTTACCGCGCACGGTGCAAAGTCAGTGAAAACGTAGAAATGTTTGCTTTAAGCTTCGCTCCTTTCGTTTAAGTTGGACGGAAACGGAAGGGGCGAGTGTTGTGTTTTTTTTGCATGCGCTGGAGACTAATTGCGGGTGAGACACCCCCGTCTCGCTGCTACTTGCCCTAAAGGGGCCATATCGGGTCAGTAACTGCCGGTCGTCACTGTCACGTTTTGAAAATCGAAAGGAAATTAGGACACACGTGTGTGGGGTAGATCGTTTTTTTTGTGTTGGTGGAGCCATTCAAGGGTTATGGGAAAGCAGTATCGGTGAAGGTCTTGCGGTGGTTGTTTTTTTTTGCGAACCGTACTGCCATATATTAACCGTCCCGGGGTTCAGGTGCCGGTGCGCCTGGCGATAAAAAGTAATGCGTCCCGAATCGCTAGGGTTCGCAGTACGGAATTTATCGAATTGGATTTTCTTGATGGTGCGCTCGGTAAATTGGGTTCGGAACCGTTGGTTTGTGCGCTAAATTGCGCTTAAATTTTCATTTCAACGGTTTGTTTGTAAGGAGGGGTTAAAATCGAGTTCTTAAATATGTTTCCATTCTGGGTTTTTAGTCGTTTTCAAGTCCTCGAGACTCTATGTTCATGAAGGCTTAACAGGCTTGAAGTTGCATAGTTTGTTTAGTAAACTTTCCTCTGAGTTCCAAACCCTATGCTGCCAGCAATAGCATTATAATGTTGTCTTTTCATTCTTGCTTGCATCAACAGTTCGTTTGGGGTTGTCGAAACTTCTTCGAAAATCTCTAGAAACACTCAATCCAGAACACAGAACTTCTTCCATTCATAACAATAATAAAGGAAGACCTGTTTTCTGTTGTTGCTTGGACAACATAGGAAACAAGTGCTTAGCAATAAAACTACAAACCAACCAACTCGATTCCTCGAGCTTCGCAAGGTACCGGGTCGTAAAACGCGGCCAACAACATTTGCCTGACAAGAAACAATGCCTGACGCAAAGTGTTCTGCATAGCGAGAGGTCAACACCGGGTGCACATGCACATTTTGCACGCTTTTGCCGAACGAAGTTTCACGTTCGGCAACTAACACCGGCACTGCACAAAGCAACAAACATACAAACTGGAAAAAATAAACCGTTGCATTCAGCGATTCTTTCACGTGTTCCTAGCCCCTTCCGTATCGGCGTGCATCGTGTGGCGCAACGGTTCCGCTAGAACAAAAAAGAAAGGCGCACGGGGTGGAGAATGCAGCGAAACTACGACGGTTGCTCAAGTGTTTTCGTGTTGTTTTACGTTCTAAGGCTACTGCCGGAGCCTGTTCCGTCGCACAGAAGCCGTGAAAAGTCGAGACGCGTACAATCGTAACCGCTACAGCTGCAGCAGTAACTGACTCGAATGCCTTTCAGGGGCAAATGCGCTGGGGGTTGGTGAAGGTGTGTGTGTGTGTGTGGGTTCCACGTGGTCTAATTAGTTAAATCCGAAGCGTAACACGCAGCTGAGAACGTTGGCTGGGGGCGACCTTTGCACCACCGACTGCGTTTGTGTAGTCAGGTGGCTCTGTCTCACTCTCGGTGCGCCTTTCTATGTGCCGATCGAGTGACGATGGGAAACTTGGGCTGGGATTGTTGTGGGACGGGGTTCGACTTTCGTGCGAAGCATACACACAAACAATTTGCCAGATGCAGCCAAGCAGGAGTTGCTGAGGTGTTGAAAACAACCGATTTTATCACATTATCAATGGAACTGGGCGGGAGCGAGAGAGAGAGAGAGAGAGATTCGATAGCCACGGCTAGCATTCCACTATTTTGTGTCGATAGTTTTATCTTCGATAATTTATCATTCATTTCGACGCGTGTGCTAGAATAAACACACAATGCAACACGTTTGTGCATCGGGGTTGTGACGTGGTTGTATGTGAAGATACCCCGCCGGATTACGTGGGCCGAAGTAGAAGTGCACATGCAAAACTACAACGTCACCGATGTCTGATTCCAAGGCGTTTATCACGTTTTCTTATCTGCAAGCGCGTCTCACTTGCAGCATTGTTTATTTTGCATTGCGGTTATGATGTAAATATATTCTCCTCTCCGAGCACTCAAATGGTGCTAAGTTGACTTTGGATTAGCGTTCAACGATACACTTTGTGAGTAATGTTTGCTCAGTAGGAATACTACTGAACTACTTGAGATATTCCAAACTAATAATTATGACTGTTTGCAAGTTTTACCAAAATCTGAATAAATTCCTGATTCGTAACATCGGTGACGTCTATTGTGATTGTTTGTGAGTCTTTTGATATTGTCCTCCCCAGCAGAAGTTTTTAAGATAAAACAAAAACTTCCAGTATAAAATGGAGTTGGAGCGTTTAAAAACTGAGCTAGCAAATCATGCAAGCTCACAAAACAACATAGTAGCCATAGACAACATGTATCTATTCGCTTTTTAGAGTAGCGCCATCTCTTGACGAGTAGCGCAACTAAAAAATATTTTTTCTCACGATTTTCACGTTTGTTCGACAAATAATTGTTCTAATTCTTGTCCGGAACAAAGTGCCGTAGCCCTAGCAAATCATGGCACATGTCAACAGAGATAGAGAAAGGACAAAATGTGTTTTACCAGCATTTTACTAACACTGCAAGCAAAGCGTTATTGATCAAGCAAAGCGACACTGATCGCGATAATGTTTCGCGTCTATCTCTTTTCTAATAACAAATTAATAATTATACACCACCGATAGGAATGACGACCGCTCTCGATGTTTCAATGATAGCATTGCTATTAGGCACGCGATAAGCGATCGCAATCGCAACCGGATCGTCCTTCAATCACTGTCATCGCGAACGTGGCTCACGGAGCCGTGCTGCAGACACGGCAGGTGCGCGATGAAGTTCACCGATTGCGTATGCACCGCTGCTTGACATGTGTATTTTTTTCAAACCATCGTAATGATAATGAGAGTAAATGTGTGTATGTGCATTACACTTTACCGGTACACGCCAACACACACACTGCACCGGACGAGAGTGAAAACGACGGAACGGGTGGTGTGTAAGCTAAATTTTATTACATTGGAAAGTGTGATCGATAATTTAGAAATAAACGATTAGAAAGCTAACCGTCGAGCGTGAAGCGAGCAACCCCCCGTGGAGGGTGAAAGGGTGTAGGAGCATGAGGTTTACCCCGGGTGAGAATGTCATTACCGGGGCAGGTTCGTACATCTGCGACTAAACTAATATCCATTAGATTTCGATTGGTGTAATAATAATGTTGCTTTACGGGATACTTTCTCGGGGATGTTCTCAGTTTGATAATGAAATTTCCCATATCAACCTCTCGCTGATGCCTATTAAGTCACCTTCAATTAGCGACGGCTCAGATAAAAATGATTCACCCTTATCCACCCTGTAATCCATTAGGGTGCGATAATATCGCTATCAACAACCGTTTCGATTGTTGTTGCTACTGCTGGCTGCCGCCGTTGCCAAGAGCAAAAGCATCCCGAAGCCGGGGAAGGTGTGTATTAAGATCGATAGCATAAAGCCCACGCGGGCTTGCTACGCCTCGGTCCCGATTCGATGAAGTGTTTGGCACATGCCGGCGTGACGATAAATTCCGGGTAATTGTTTCACACGCACAGTCCTCTTGTTTGTTGTTTTTTTCCCCCCACCTTTTCTATATCAGCCAGCTGATGGTGATGATGGTACGTGATGATGCAAATATTTGATGATCGACTCTGATAAAGCGCTTTATCAACAGCCCCGTGGGGTGGAAATGGCGTGGTTGCGTTATCTTAGTTGCGTTTGTGTGGCGTGGCAGGTGAGCCGATGGAATTGGAAAGTGTCAAAAGTGTGGTTAGTGTTTGAGGATTTCTGGTGGGAAGCGCGCATATTCACGCTCGAGACAGAACAGAACAGACAGGCAGTAAGTAGTGTAGTATTTCATATCGGAAAAGGCACCCCAATTAGGAGAGAGTTGAAAGCATGACACGCTAAGTTTGTGTTCTCTTTGCGTTCGTTAGTTTCTGGTCTGAGCGTTCAAACATACGCTCGAACGGAAACTGTGGAAAATGAATATTGATTGTATCCAAAATTGACCACTCGAACAACACCGCAAAACTCAGCGCCTGCAACTGATTGCATATTAATGCACCACCCACCAAACCCCGCGCTGATTAACCACGCACGTAGAGATTATTCATCGCATCCATTGCGCGCTTTCCAATGCTGTTTTCGCTTCGATTTGACTTCCCGGTAGCTAACGAGCGCGGCCGGAGTAATGTTTGTAATTAAATGCTGTGTTTTTTGTTGTTGTCATTTGTGGCTGCATACTATCGTATCATCGCGTGATTAGCGTGCTGATATTAAAACTCGCTTATTGTTGAGTGTTTTCCCACCGGGGCGTACGTTTCCCTGTGTCAGTGTGTTTAAAGAAATTTACAATTTCCCTTTCGAAACAAGAAAAGTTGCACAAAGTAATGAATAAAACACAAGCCTTGCTCATTGCTTGTTTTTCCGCAACCATAACCGATGGCATTTCATTTAGTTTGTGTAGATAAGAAAAAACCCAAGCACCAACTGTTCTCTCGGTGTAGCATTTCAAAGACCACACCTTCCCGCGATGCAGTGGACGTTGAAAAGGGAGCAAACTCAAAACCTTTTTAATCCAATGTAATCCCCATCGAGCGAAGTGAGCAATAAATATGCTAATGGGTAAAAGTTATGCAAAACAAAAAAACGGTCCTTGCAGAAAGTGTTTTCGTGTTTTTATTTTCCCGAACCGTCGGGATGTCTGGATGCGAAGCACCGGGGTGATACTTAGAGGCAATAAAAGTCATTCTGCTTCACTAGTCTAGTAGTGGCACTAGCTCCCCGCGTGTATGCAGCATTTTGTACTAAAGCTTGTTTTCGCCTTTCTTTCTACCCACAGACGGAGGCGACGGAGAAGTATGATGCGATGATGAACGACGATAGCTGCTCGACGTCGGACGCTTGTAACGCGGCGATGGGCGGATCGGATGGTGAAGGCGTGCGGCGCAACCTCCTGCCGAGGGAGAAACGAACGACGGAACCGACGAAGGACGAGGGAGGAACGCTGCGGCGGGCGGACAATGGGCAGGTGCGGCGCAAACAGCGTCCCTGCAGCAGCAGCAGCGTGCTGGAGGGTGGTGTGAGCGGTGTCATCGGTCCGCGGACGCACCTGAAGCTAGTCAGCCAGGAGCTGGAGTGGGAGCGGAAGTTCCGGGACGATCAGCTGTCGCGCATACTGAAGGCGCTGATTGCCTTCGAGACGCGGCTCAAGAACGAGCAGAGCCGCATCAAGCAGCAGCTGTACGAGAAGGACGACGTCATCAATCGCCAGAACTGCACGATCAACCGCATGAAGGCCGCACGAACGGGACGCAAACTTTCGAGTACTGCCGGGGGGAGGACGGAGCGGAGAGTGTAAATACGGGTAGGTGGAACGGTGGGAACAAGGGGGGGAGGTTGGAAAATGGTAATAACGTTTCGCGCTCTTTCTCTCTATCCCTGCCCCGCAACAGAAAACTTGTCCCTGAACAGCGTGGAGTACGCTTCGTCGAGCGAGGAACAGGAGTCGTCGCTGTACGTGCGGGCCAACTCGTTTAAGGATGCCCGCCGTAGCCGGAAGTACACGAGCAAACGGTCGTACCAGGGCTACCAGCGTGGGACCGCGTCCCGGGCGAGCAGTTTCAAGAGCAACGCGTCCGCCGGGCCGGCGATCGGCACGCTGGCGAAGCTCGTCGAGCGCACCGGCACGCGGCTGAGCGGGCCGCGGGAGGACGAGAGTCCGGGCCATGAGGCGTACGTCAACATCGAACCAAATGCGAATGTGCCTAAAATAGTGATCTACGAGAACTACGAGAGCGACAAGGAGAACAAACGGTTGGACCAGAACCGGCAGCAGCAGCAGCAGCAGGAGTGCAACAACTACGACAACGTGGAACCGTACTCGAACCGTATCGACACGCTGCACGGTATTCACGGCGCTGGCCGGTTCGGTGGTGGTTCGGGCCGGCAGCAGCAGAAGCGCGAGCCGCGGGCGGACGGACAGAACGATTACCATCTGGTCGGCTCGAAGCGGGGCGATGGCAGCGAACAGATGGAGCTGGACGACGGGACCATCTTCTACGAGGCGAACGCCGGAAGCGTGGGCAATCAGCAAAAGTACACCGAAGGGATGGAGATGAAGCAGACGATCGAAACGAACGACGACTGGTACGCGAGCGCCAGCGACATGGAGGACTCGGATACGGCCCTCGGGAAACCGTACAGCAACGCGGCCGTCAATCCGGTGCTGGAGTGTGTCAATCAGGTGAGGCCTTGGTATCCCGCATCGGGCGTTTTAAAACACAGGCAATAGCAGTTCCGTTGCCCTTTTTTCGCTACCACCAGTAGAATCACTGGCAAATTTACATGGAAAGTTAATCAAGCTCAGATTTCATACTTGGTTGAGCTTTACAGGGCAAAGTTACCTGTTCTCTAGATTTTCTGGAGAATAAAACAACGAATAGGTCAAGGGACAGAGTTACAAAAATATACTTTTTTGTCTCAAGAATGTTATTGACAGAGTAACCAGTAGCCAGTGAGTTCATCGCATAAATTTGTACTTACGTTGGGATACTCGAACTCTTTCTCAATCTAATCTCTGCAACCGGTATTTACATCCGTTTTTCCTTTCATTCCTCGCTCTTCCAACGCGCAGATACTTCTTCAACAATCGATGGATGGTTTTGGAGATAGCAATAAAGACACTACCGGCGACGGCGACGACGAGGAACACTACATAAAGGCGCAGCAACCATCGCCGGCGCCACCACCAGCCAAGGAACACCAACCGGGTGCCGTCCGTTCGAAGCGCGTTCACTTCTCGACCCAGAACAGCATGGTGCAGGTGCCGCGGATATCGCTCCAATCGTCCACACCGCTGTCCCAGAGCTCGTCCCGCAAGGAGGACAAAGTGTCACCGACGTACGAAATCCAGAGCATCTACAGCAACGAGTACGAACCGATCGGGTCGGAGCAAAACTCCTACTCGAACTACTACGTCGACATGGAGTCGAAGCTCGGTTCGGAGGATCGCGAACGGGAGCAGGCGCTGGCGGAAAAGCGTAAGACTCCCCCGGCCCTGCCACCTAAGCCGGCGAATCTGTTGAAACTGCAGCAACTGTCCAAGGGTGGCCAACAGCAGCAGCGTCAACAGGCGGTGGTGACGCCCGTGAAGGGACGCAGTACTCAGTCGTCCGCCCAGAGTGACATTGCCGAATCGGAACCGGACTACTGTTCGATCAGCGAGATCCAGGATTCGGTCAAGTGCGTCCAGATCGTGGCGGAAATCCATAAGGATGCGTGCGAAGATGACTACTCGATCGTGGACGAGGAAGAGCGCGCCAAAGTGGACAAGGCCAAGCGGGACCCGCCGGAGCAGGAAGAATCGATCGGGGGTAAGAAGTGCGCCGGCGGATCCGAGCTGGAGGAATCGTTTGCTGACGTCCCAAAGCTACCGAACGTGGCGGAAATCGTGCCACCGAAGAAGGAACCTCTGAACAAATTCATCAACCAGGATAACTACATCACCAAATCGACCAGCAGCAGCTCGAGCAAGGGAAGTCACGCGGGAGCTGGAGTGGGAACGATCGTTACCACACCGAGCAAAAAGGATGGCGAATTCCGCGAGCAACTATCGGAGATCATAGCGGAGATTAACAAACAATCGCCCGCGATCCGGAATGCGTCGAAGAAGCAAATTCCGGTCAAGGAGCACGGTGTGTTCCGGGGCGTTAGTCAGATACCGAGCGTTGCGTTCCAGTCGAAGCTGAAACCGGTCGATAAGTTGAGCTTCCTTTCGAAAGCATCCGTCGGTGGATTGTCGGGGTCGATTCCGAGCTTGATCCACAACTCGCCCAAGTTGTCCGGCTCGATCGGGCGCCCTTCCATAAAGCCACCGTCCATGCTGAAGTCGTCCCTCTCGACGAAGGCTCTTTCGAGTACGAATCTTGCACTGGGCAACAATCTGAGCCAATTCGGAAGCCCGGTCAAGTCGGTTTCGTACATACCCAATCTCAAGTCGCAGGCCGTTCACAGTAGTCCGCTGGTCGCGAGTGCTGTCACTTCTGGCGGTGGTGGAACTGTCAGCGCTGGATGCTCTCCCATCAAGTCGTCCAATACTTCCCCGACGAAGAAGGTAGCTAGTGCACTGAACCTATCCACTGGAACAGGTACGATCGCACAACCCACATCGGTAGTACCACCGGCACCGGTCATTATAGCCGAGGATAGCAAGTTGCCCATACAGGCGGAGTTCGATTGGTACAATTTGGACGCGGAGTACGGAAAGTCCAACCAACCGGACGTTATCGTGGAGGCGGATCCAGGCTCGAACGGAGAGGCCGACGAGGGAATGGGAGACGAAGATGATAGTGGATCGTGCACCGAGAGTCTCTCCCAGGTTAAAACACTCGCCTCAGACACTGCAGATGATACAGCGGAAGAACGATCTTCGATCATCGCCGCGGCCATCTCGACGCCTTCCGAAAACGGTCCCGCCAGTGAGTGCGGCGATGAGGAGCTGGAAAACGTCGAGTACAATCTCGACGAGGAGTACAAAAGTCTCGGCCCGATCGTGCCACCGCCGGACATCATCCAGAAGAGCGCTCACCCGCCACCGCTGTTGACGACGCCACCGAAGACCGGGAAGATCCCGTACAACAGTCTCTCCTTCAAGGAGCTGATGCAGCTCAACGAAACGCCCAAGTTGGCGCCGGACGCAAAGGCAAAGGCGGCGAAGGCGGGCGGTGGTGCCGGCACGGTGGAGAACGGACCGACGGCCGGTGGTCGAAACTACGAGCACTTCCTAGACGACTCGGGCCTCTGCTCGAAGCCTATCATCCTGCCGCGGAAGAAGCGAGTCTACTATTCCGGGCCGTTCGTTTGATAAGAGGGCGCTTTGTTTGTTGTTCGATTTGTAGGCTAGTAGATGTAAGCACGCGTTCGCATGGGCGATTGCATTAAGGCGTATCCTCCCAATCCCACCCCCCCAGTGCATTATTACGTAGTATGTGTGAAACGGACCAGAAGTCGCACCCGGGAGCGGCGAACTGTTGTGCCAATGTTGAGTTGTTGTGTATGCTAGGACGTCCGCAGAAGAAGTTAGAACGTTCCTGTGCGCGTGTGTGAGCGATCGATCGTTTTCCTTTTCCCGGTGAAAAGGACTAATGCTCGTATCGTCTTGCCCGTTCGTCGGTGGAGGTTATTTCTTCCTATTAGGAGGGGCGATTTGAGATCAAGCTCACAAATGAAATTGAACGAGATTCGCGCTCCCCATTCAAGAGTTAATCGCATATCGCATTATTCGTTCAGCTGCACCCCGAACCATCGTGTCACGTTCGCTTGCGTACAAAATACGTATCTAGCACTCATGTCACGTAGCATCGTTCACCGCTCGTCAGACCCGTAATCGGATGGCGTTAATTAGATCAGCTCCGCTTCATCGAGGTGAGAGTGAGACGAGTGACTCCACCGCCGCCGTCGTCATTTATGCAAATGCGGTCAAGCTCACGGTAGCCGGGATAGACACAGCACCGATCCAAACCCTGAATGGTCCTCCGGGCTTTAGCTTCCTTGGGGAAGCGTCACAGACTGGCTGGATGGTGGTGAAACGAATGTAATACGGTTAAAATATTGATGGACCTTGGTATGAATGGAACGAAAGTGACGAACAGACTAATTGGGCGTACGTGTGTGCCACAGACGGGCGCGTGCCCCTGCTTCAATTAATAATGCAATACAATCCATCATGCAAATAACGCAATCGGTTGGCAAACTTTGAACACGGACGTCATCGGTCGTTTAGGGCGATGCCCGGCGCTTCGGCCTAGAAGGATTCACACTGCGGGCTGAATCGTGTCATTCGTGGCGAGGAAAACGAGAACACTATTTACAAACATTTATCTTTAATTCGGTCGTTCGCCAGCGGCAGCATCCTGATTGTGGTTCGCACGGAAGGAGAGACAATCGTTCGTCTAGAGCGTAGAGGAAATTAATAGTAAATAAAGCGCAGCAGAGCACACTTCTTCCGCCCGGCACCGGCCGAGTTCGATGAAGTTAGTATTTACTATCGACAAGTTTAACGAGCTAGTATCATAACTGTTTCGTCCGAATTGTAAGACACCAGTTCACAGGAAATAAAATTGTGGCAGGAGAAAATATTATTTATTCGCTTACATAGGGTGAGTTGGTTCTTGTTTTGTTGCTCTCAGATAAGTACTTCCGAACGATCGGTTCAATGTAGCTGAACAGTATTTGAAATCTTGACAAGTATAGCGTGAGTAGCTCATTAATAAGTTTGTGTAGTGCTCTTCTATGTAGACATGAGCAATCTAAGCGAAACGTTTCGCTGGCAATCAAAGCGTTATGAGAGCAATTACAATTCGTTTTGACGAGCAGATTTCATACTTGTTACCTCTACTTTTCCTAATTGGGTTGAAAAGGTTTTTTATTAATTTTGATTAACGTATGTCGACTAAGAATTCACTTCGTGACTAGCAGATAAATCATGCTCCAAACGGAAAATCTTAACCTAAAACTAATAGAGATTATTCTTGAAAATATTGAGCTTGGAATTCAAGAAATCAAAAGGCTATGATAAAGCTATCAGTTGAGCTGATTGACTCCATTGCCAGAACCGTCTGCAACCGCCTTGTATAAACACTTTAAAAAGACATTATCACTGCATTGCTCGTGATCCCAATAATTCTGTTACCAATACACTCTTCGGCAGCGCTGTATTGGCTTCAAAAGTGCGAGAAAACTCTTCTTCCCGTCACTTGATAAGGGATTAACCTTCTCCATCTGGCTGATTTACTGTTGCGGAAAACGAACGCTCGCTCGCTCGCTCACTTGGGATACTTGATAAGGGATTAACCTTCTCCATCTGGCTGATTTACTGTTGCGGAAAACGAACGCTCGCTCGCTCGCTCACTTGGGATGTGAACTTTTCCCTACCACGCACGTCACTGTCTTTAAATGGATTAAACATCACATTTCCCAGCTGGTCGGTGCCGGCGCCTGTGTCATTACTTTCCACTCTATCGGCACGCGGGCGCTCGTCGGGGGGCTAAAGGCCACGCGCGATTGGACGATGAGTGATGGAGGTTTCCATTATGCCAGGCCAGGCTGGGTTTCGTGTCGGACGTGTTAATGAGAAGTTGATTTGCAGACAATCCACGGCGCTGGTGGCGTTGGTGGCGCTAAGCTGCCGTGCTGGGCTGCTGTTGATGTACAGCGAGCCTTTTTTTTCCTTCTTCTCACTTCCATTCGATCTTCTCGACACCTCTCGATCCACTCTCAGGGGTGGCGCCTGAGAGCTTATGTGGGTGGAAGGTGAAAGTTTGTGGAGTATAAATGCCAACCAAACGACAGGCCACGCCGCTCAGTATGCAAACCATCCGATCTAGCCCCGATTATGCTGCGGTGCCCAGGGGATTCCGTTTGTAGCATTTTATTTCAGCCCGTTTTCTTGAGTTTGGTATCGTGTGTTTTTGTTTCTGCTGCCCCACCAGCGTTCATTATGCATTCCGACGGATGCTTTTGCTGGTTGCTTTTGTGTTGGACCTTTGTTTCACGCATTGCAGATGGAAATGGATTCGGTTTTATTTGTTTCCGTGCAAACGCGCACCATTCGCGGTGGATTTAAATTAGTATAAATCATAATTCTTTCGTGCCCGCGGCACGTGAACGTGCAGCTAATTACGGTTAAGTTGCATTAAACGGTGAAAAGTGAAAGGTCTCGAATCCCAAGTGAGCGAGCGAGCGAGCGTTCGTTTTCCGCAACAGTAAATCAGCCAGATGGAGAAGGTTAATCCCTTATCAAGTGACGGGAAGAAGAGTTTTCTCGCACTTTTGAAGCCAATACAGCGCTGCCGAAGAGTGTATTGGTAACAGAATTATTGGGATCACGAGCAATGCAGTGATAATGTCTTTTTAAAGTGTTTATACAAGGCGGTTGCAGACGGTTCTGGCAATGGAGTCAATCAGCTCAACTGATAGCTTTATCATAGCCTTTTGATTTCTTGAATTCCAAGCTCAATATTTTCAAGAATAATCTCTATTAGTTTTAGGTTAAGATTTTCCGTTTGGAGCATGATTTATCTGCTAGTCACGAAGTGAATTCTTAGTCGACATACGTTAATCAAAATTAATAAAAAACCTTTTCAACCCAATTAGGAAAAGTAGAGGTAACAAGTATGAAATCTGCTCGTCAAAACGAATTGTAATTGCTCTCATAACGCTTTGATTGCCAGCGAAACGTTTCGCTTAGATTGCTCATGTCTACATAGAAGAGCACTACACAAACTTATTAATGAGCTACTCACGCTATACTTGTCAAGATTTCAAATACTGTTCAGCTACATTGAACCGATCGTTCGGAAGTACTTATCTGAGAGCAACAAAACAAGAACCAACTCACCCTATGTAAGCGAATAAATAATATTTTCTCCTGCCACAATTTTATTTCCTGTGAACTGGTGTCTTACAATTCGGACGAAACAGTTATGATACTAGCTCGTTAAACTTGTCGATAGTAAATACTAACTTCATCGAACTCGGCCGGTGCCGGGCGGAAGAAGTGTGCTCTGCTGCGCTTTATTTACTATTAATTTCCTCTACGCTCTAGACGAACGATTGTCTCTCCTTCCGTGCGAACCACAATCAGGATGCTGCCGCTGGCGAACGACCGAATTAAAGATAAATGTTTGTAAATAGTGTTCTCGTTTTCCTCGCCACGAATGACACGATTCAGCCCGCAGTGTGAATCCTTCTAGGCCGAAGCGCCGGGCATCGCCCTAAACGACCGATGACGTCCGTGTTCAAAGTTTGCCAACCGATTGCGTTATTTGCATGATGGATTGTATTGCATTATTAATTGAAGCAGGGGCACGCGCCCGTCTGTGGCACACACGTACG
Organism: Anopheles cracens; assembly: GCA_002091845.1. Classification (NCBI taxonomy): domain Eukaryota; kingdom Metazoa; phylum Arthropoda; class Insecta; order Diptera; family Culicidae; genus Anopheles; species Anopheles cracens. The sequence continues at coordinate 59,704 of KZ072345.1, forward strand.
CCCAATTAGTCTGTTCGTCACTTTCGTTCCATTCATACCAAGGTCCATCAATATTTTAACCGTATTACATTCGTTTCACCACCATCCAGCCAGTCTGTGACGCTTCCCCAAGGAAGCTAAAGCCCGGAGGACCATTCAGGGTTTGGATCGGTGCTGTGTCTATCCCGGCTACCGTGAGCTTGACCGCATTTGCATAAATGACGACGGCGGCGGTGGAGTCACTCGTCTCACTCTCACCTCGATGAAGCGGAGCTGATCTAATTAACGCCATCCGATTACGGGTCTGACGAGCGGTGAACGATGCTACGTGACATGAGTGCTAGATACGTATTTTGTACGCAAGCGAACGTGACACGATGGTTCGGGGTGCAGCTGAACGAATAATGCGATATGCGATTAACTCTTGAATGGGGAGCGCGAATCTCGTTCAATTTCATTTGTGAGCTTGATCTCAAATCGCCCCTCCTAATAGGAAGAAATAACCTCCACCGACGAACGGGCAAGACGATACGAGCATTAGTCCTTTTCACCGGGAAAAGGAAAACGATCGATCGCTCACACACGCGCACAGGAACGTTCTAACTTCTTCTGCGGACGTCCTAGCATACACAACAACTCAACATTGGCACAACAGTTCGCCGCTCCCGGGTGCGACTTCTGGTCCGTTTCACACATACTACGTAATAATGCACTGGGGGGGTGGGATTGGGAGGATACGCCTTAATGCAATCGCCCATGCGAACGCGTGCTTACATCTACTAGCCTACAAATCGAACAACAAACAAAGCGCCCTCTTATCAAACGAACGGCCCGGAATAGTAGACTCGCTTCTTCCGCGGCAGGATGATAGGCTTCGAGCAGAGGCCCGAGTCGTCTAGGAAGTGCTCGTAGTTTCGACCACCGGCCGTCGGTCCGTTCTCCACCGTGCCGGCACCACCGCCCGCCTTCGCCGCCTTTGCCTTTGCGTCCGGCGCCAACTTGGGCGTTTCGTTGAGCTGCATCAGCTCCTTGAAGGAGAGACTGTTGTACGGGATCTTCCCGGTCTTCGGTGGCGTCGTCAACAGCGGTGGCGGGTGAGCGCTCTTCTGGATGATGTCCGGCGGTGGCACGATCGGGCCGAGACTTTTGTACTCCTCGTCGAGATTGTACTCGACGTTTTCCAGCTCCTCATCGCCGCACTCACTGGCGGGACCGTTTTCGGAAGGCGTCGAGATGGCCGCGGCGATGATCGAAGATCGTTCTTCCGCTGTATCATCTGCAGTGTCTGAGGCGAGTGTTTTAACCTGGGAGAGACTCTCGGTGCACGATCCACTATCATCTTCGTCTCCCATTCCCTCGTCGGCCTCTCCGTTCGAGCCTGGATCCGCCTCCACGATAACGTCCGGTTGGTTGGACTTTCCGTACTCCGCGTCCAAATTGTACCAATCGAACTCCGCCTGTATGGGCAACTTGCTATCCTCGGCTATAATGACCGGTGCCGGTGGTACTACCGATGTGGGTTGTGCGATCGTACCTGTTCCAGTGGATAGGTTCAGTGCACTAGCTACCTTCTTCGTCGGGGAAGTATTGGACGACTTGATGGGAGAGCATCCAGCGCTGACAGTTCCACCACCGCCAGAAGTGACAGCACTCGCGACCAGCGGACTACTGTGAACGGCCTGCGACTTGAGATTGGGTATGTACGAAACCGACTTGACCGGGCTTCCGAATTGGCTCAGATTGTTGCCCAGTGCAAGATTCGTACTCGAAAGAGCCTTCGTCGAGAGGGACGACTTCAGCATGGACGGTGGCTTTATGGAAGGGCGCCCGATCGAGCCGGACAACTTGGGCGAGTTGTGGATCAAGCTCGGAATCGACCCCGACAATCCACCGACGGATGCTTTCGAAAGGAAGCTCAACTTATCGACCGGTTTCAGCTTCGACTGGAACGCAACGCTCGGTATCTGACTAACGCCCCGGAACACACCGTGCTCCTTGACCGGAATTTGCTTCTTCGACGCATTCCGGATCGCGGGCGATTGTTTGTTAATCTCCGCTATGATCTCCGATAGTTGCTCGCGGAATTCGCCATCCTTTTTGCTCGGTGTGGTAACGATCGTTCCCACTCCAGCTCCCGCGTGACTTCCCTTGCTCGAGCTGCTGCTGGTCGATTTGGTGATGTAGTTATCCTGGTTGATGAATTTGTTCAGAGGTTCCTTCTTCGGTGGCACGATTTCCGCCACGTTCGGTAGCTTTGGGACGTCAGCAAACGATTCCTCCAGCTCGGATCCGCCGGCGCACTTCTTACCCCCGATCGATTCTTCCTGCTCCGGCGGGTCCCGCTTGGCCTTGTCCACTTTGGCGCGCTCTTCCTCGTCCACGATCGAGTAGTCATCTTCGCACGCATCCTTATGGATTTCCGCCACGATCTGGACGCACTTGACCGAATCCTGGATCTCGCTGATCGAACAGTAGTCCGGTTCCGATTCGGCAATGTCACTCTGGGCGGACGACTGAGTACTGCGTCCCTTCACGGGCGTCACCACCGCCTGTTGACGCTGCTGCTGTTGGCCACCCTTGGACAGTTGCTGCAGTTTCAACAGATTCGCCGGCTTAGGTGGCAGGGCCGGGGGAGTCTTACGCTTTTCCGCCAGCGCCTGCTCCCGTTCGCGATCCTCCGAACCGAGCTTCGACTCCATGTCGACGTAGTAGTTCGAGTAGGAGTTTTGCTCCGACCCGATCGGTTCGTACTCGTTGCTGTAGATGCTCTGGATTTCGTACGTCGGTGACACTTTGTCCTCCTTGCGGGACGAGCTCTGGGACAGCGGTGTGGACGATTGGAGCGATATCCGCGGCACCTGCACCATGCTGTTCTGGGTCGAGAAGTGAACGCGCTTCGAACGGACGGCACCCGGTTGGTGTTCCTTGGCTGGTGGTGGCGCCGGCGATGGTTGCTGCGCCTTTATGTAGTGTTCCTCGTCGTCGCCGTCGCCGGTAGTGTCTTTATTGCTATCTCCAAAACCATCCATCGATTGTTGAAGAAGTATCTGCGCGTTGGAAGAGCGAGGAATGAAAGGAAAAACGGATGTAAATACCGGTTGCAGAGATTAGATTGAGAAAGAGTTCGAGTATCCCAACGTAAGTACAAATTTATGCGATGAACTCACTGGCTACTGGTTACTCTGTCAATAACATTCTTGAGACAAAAAAGTATATTTTTGTAACTCTGTCCCTTGACCTATTCGTTGTTTTATTCTCCAGAAAATCTAGAGAACAGGTAACTTTGCCCTGTAAAGCTCAACCAAGTATGAAATCTGAGCTTGATTAACTTTCCATGTAAATTTGCCAGTGATTCTACTGGTGGTAGCGAAAAAAGGGCAACGGAACTGCTATTGCCTGTGTTTTAAAACGCCCGATGCGG
>KZ072345.1:63113-74691 GCA_002091845.1 Anopheles cracens
CTTCATGCGGTTGATCGTGCAGTTCTGGCGATTGATGACGTCGTCCTTCTCGTACAGCTGCTGCTTGATGCGGCTCTGCTCGTTCTTGAGCCGCGTCTCGAAGGCAATCAGCGCCTTCAGTATGCGCGACAGCTGATCGTCCCGGAACTTCCGCTCCCACTCCAGCTCCTGGCTGACTAGCTTCAGGTGCGTCCGCGGACCGATGACACCGCTCACACCACCCTCCAGCACGCTGCTGCTGCTGCAGGGACGCTGTTTGCGCCGCACCTGCCCATTGTCCGCCCGCCGCAGCGTTCCTCCCTCGTCCTTCGTCGGTTCCGTCGTTCGTTTCTCCCTCGGCAGGAGGTTGCGCCGCACGCCTTCACCATCCGATCCGCCCATCGCCGCGTTACAAGCGTCCGACGTCGAGCAGCTATCGTCGTTCATCATCGCATCATACTTCTCCGTCGCCTCCGTCTGTGGGTAGAAAGAAAGGCGAAAACAAGCTTTAGTACAAAATGCTGCATACACGCGGGGAGCTGGCGCCACTACTAGACTAGTGAAGCAGAATGACTTTTATTGCCTCTAAGTATCACCCCGGTGCTTCGCATCCAGACATCCCGACGGTTCGGGAAAATAAAAACACGAAAACACTTTCTGCAAGGACCGTTTTTTTGTTTTGCATAACTTTTACCCATTAGCATATTTATTGCTCACTTCGCTCGATGGGGATTACATTGGATTAAAAAGGTTTTGAGTTTGCTCCCTTTTCAACGTCCACTGCATCGCGGGAAGGTGTGGTCTTTGAAATGCTACACCGAGAGAACAGTTGGTGCTTGGGTTTTTTCTTATCTACACAAACTAAATGAAATGCCATCGGTTATGGTTGCGGAAAAACAAGCAATGAGCAAGGCTTGTGTTTTATTCATTACTTTGTGCAACTTTTCTTGTTTCGAAAGGGAAATTGTAAATTTCTTTAAACACACTGACACAGGGAAACGTACGCCCCGGTGGGAAAACACTCAACAATAAGCGAGTTTTAATATCAGCACGCTAATCACGCGATGATACGATAGTATGCAGCCACAAATGACAACAACAAAAAACACAGCATTTAATTACAAACATTACTCCGGCCGCGCTCGTTAGCTACCGGGAAGTCAAATCGAAGCGAAAACAGCATTGGAAAGCGCGCAATGGATGCGATGAATAATCTCTACGTGCGTGGTTAATCAGCGCGGGGTTTGGTGGGTGGTGCATTAATATGCAATCAGTTGCAGGCGCTGAGTTTTGCGGTGTTGTTCGAGTGGTCAATTTTGGATACAATCAATATTCATTTTCCACAGTTTCCGTTCGAGCGTATGTTTGAACGCTCAGACCAGAAACTAACGAACGCAAAGAGAACACAAACTTAGCGTGTCATGCTTTCAACTCTCTCCTAATTGGGGTGCCTTTTCCGATATGAAATACTACACTACTTACTGCCTGTCTGTTCTGTTCTGTCTCGAGCGTGAATATGCGCGCTTCCCACCAGAAATCCTCAAACACTAACCACACTTTTGACACTTTCCAATTCCATCGGCTCACCTGCCACGCCACACAAACGCAACTAAGATAACGCAACCACGCCATTTCCACCCCACGGGGCTGTTGATAAAGCGCTTTATCAGAGTCGATCATCAAATATTTGCATCATCACGTACCATCATCACCATCAGCTGGCTGATATAGAAAAGGTGGGGGGAAAAAAACAACAAACAAGAGGACTGTGCGTGTGAAACAATTACCCGGAATTTATCGTCACGCCGGCATGTGCCAAACACTTCATCGAATCGGGACCGAGGCGTAGCAAGCCCGCGTGGGCTTTATGCTATCGATCTTAATACACACCTTCCCCGGCTTCGGGATGCTTTTGCTCTTGGCAACGGCGGCAGCCAGCAGTAGCAACAACAATCGAAACGGTTGTTGATAGCGATATTATCGCACCCTAATGGATTACAGGGTGGATAAGGGTGAATCATTTTTATCTGAGCCGTCGCTAATTGAAGGTGACTTAATAGGCATCAGCGAGAGGTTGATATGGGAAATTTCATTATCAAACTGAGAACATCCCCGAGAAAGTATCCCGTAAAGCAACATTATTATTACACCAATCGAAATCTAATGGATATTAGTTTAGTCGCAGATGTACGAACCTGCCCCGGTAATGACATTCTCACCCGGGGTAAACCTCATGCTCCTACACCCTTTCACCCTCCACGGGGGGTTGCTCGCTTCACGCTCGACGGTTAGCTTTCTAATCGTTTATTTCTAAATTATCGATCACACTTTCCAATGTAATAAAATTTAGCTTACACACCACCCGTTCCGTCGTTTTCACTCTCGTCCGGTGCAGTGTGTGTGTTGGCGTGTACCGGTAAAGTGTAATGCACATACACACATTTACTCTCATTATCATTACGATGGTTTGAAAAAAATACACATGTCAAGCAGCGGTGCATACGCAATCGGTGAACTTCATCGCGCACCTGCCGTGTCTGCAGCACGGCTCCGTGAGCCACGTTCGCGATGACAGTGATTGAAGGACGATCCGGTTGCGATTGCGATCGCTTATCGCGTGCCTAATAGCAATGCTATCATTGAAACATCGAGAGCGGTCGTCATTCCTATCGGTGGTGTATAATTATTAATTTGTTATTAGAAAAGAGATAGACGCGAAACATTATCGCGATCAGTGTCGCTTTGCTTGATCAATAACGCTTTGCTTGCAGTGTTAGTAAAATGCTGGTAAAACACATTTTGTCCTTTCTCTATCTCTGTTGACATGTGCCATGATTTGCTAGGGCTACGGCACTTTGTTCCGGACAAGAATTAGAACAATTATTTGTCGAACAAACGTGAAAATCGTGAGAAAAAATATTTTTTAGTTGCGCTACTCGTCAAGAGATGGCGCTACTCTAAAAAGCGAATAGATACATGTTGTCTATGGCTACTATGTTGTTTTGTGAGCTTGCATGATTTGCTAGCTCAGTTTTTAAACGCTCCAACTCCATTTTATACTGGAAGTTTTTGTTTTATCTTAAAAACTTCTGCTGGGGAGGACAATATCAAAAGACTCACAAACAATCACAATAGACGTCACCGATGTTACGAATCAGGAATTTATTCAGATTTTGGTAAAACTTGCAAACAGTCATAATTATTAGTTTGGAATATCTCAAGTAGTTCAGTAGTATTCCTACTGAGCAAACATTACTCACAAAGTGTATCGTTGAACGCTAATCCAAAGTCAACTTAGCACCATTTGAGTGCTCGGAGAGGAGAATATATTTACATCATAACCGCAATGCAAAATAAACAATGCTGCAAGTGAGACGCGCTTGCAGATAAGAAAACGTGATAAACGCCTTGGAATCAGACATCGGTGACGTTGTAGTTTTGCATGTGCACTTCTACTTCGGCCCACGTAATCCGGCGGGGTATCTTCACATACAACCACGTCACAACCCCGATGCACAAACGTGTTGCATTGTGTGTTTATTCTAGCACACGCGTCGAAATGAATGATAAATTATCGAAGATAAAACTATCGACACAAAATAGTGGAATGCTAGCCGTGGCTATCGAATCTCTCTCTCTCTCTCTCTCGCTCCCGCCCAGTTCCATTGATAATGTGATAAAATCGGTTGTTTTCAACACCTCAGCAACTCCTGCTTGGCTGCATCTGGCAAATTGTTTGTGTGTATGCTTCGCACGAAAGTCGAACCCCGTCCCACAACAATCCCAGCCCAAGTTTCCCATCGTCACTCGATCGGCACATAGAAAGGCGCACCGAGAGTGAGACAGAGCCACCTGACTACACAAACGCAGTCGGTGGTGCAAAGGTCGCCCCCAGCCAACGTTCTCAGCTGCGTGTTACGCTTCGGATTTAACTAATTAGACCACGTGGAACCCACACACACACACACACCTTCACCAACCCCCAGCGCATTTGCCCCTGAAAGGCATTCGAGTCAGTTACTGCTGCAGCTGTAGCGGTTACGATTGTACGCGTCTCGACTTTTCACGGCTTCTGTGCGACGGAACAGGCTCCGGCAGTAGCCTTAGAACGTAAAACAACACGAAAACACTTGAGCAACCGTCGTAGTTTCGCTGCATTCTCCACCCCGTGCGCCTTTCTTTTTTGTTCTAGCGGAACCGTTGCGCCACACGATGCACGCCGATACGGAAGGGGCTAGGAACACGTGAAAGAATCGCTGAATGCAACGGTTTATTTTTTCCAGTTTGTATGTTTGTTGCTTTGTGCAGTGCCGGTGTTAGTTGCCGAACGTGAAACTTCGTTCGGCAAAAGCGTGCAAAATGTGCATGTGCACCCGGTGTTGACCTCTCGCTATGCAGAACACTTTGCGTCAGGCATTGTTTCTTGTCAGGCAAATGTTGTTGGCCGCGTTTTACGACCCGGTACCTTGCGAAGCTCGAGGAATCGAGTTGGTTGGTTTGTAGTTTTATTGCTAAGCACTTGTTTCCTATGTTGTCCAAGCAACAACAGAAAACAGGTCTTCCTTTATTATTGTTATGAATGGAAGAAGTTCTGTGTTCTGGATTGAGTGTTTCTAGAGATTTTCGAAGAAGTTTCGACAACCCCAAACGAACTGTTGATGCAAGCAAGAATGAAAAGACAACATTATAATGCTATTGCTGGCAGCATAGGGTTTGGAACTCAGAGGAAAGTTTACTAAACAAACTATGCAACTTCAAGCCTGTTAAGCCTTCATGAACATAGAGTCTCGAGGACTTGAAAACGACTAAAAACCCAGAATGGAAACATATTTAAGAACTCGATTTTAACCCCTCCTTACAAACAAACCGTTGAAATGAAAATTTAAGCGCAATTTAGCGCACAAACCAACGGTTCCGAACCCAATTTACCGAGCGCACCATCAAGAAAATCCAATTCGATAAATTCCGTACTGCGAACCCTAGCGATTCGGGACGCATTACTTTTTATCGCCAGGCGCACCGGCACCTGAACCCCGGGACGGTTAATATATGGCAGTACGGTTCGCAAAAAAAAACAACCACCGCAAGACCTTCACCGATACTGCTTTCCCATAACCCTTGAATGGCTCCACCAACACAAAAAAAACGATCTACCCCACACACGTGTGTCCTAATTTCCTTTCGATTTTCAAAACGTGACAGTGACGACCGGCAGTTACTGACCCGATATGGCCCCTTTAGGGCAAGTAGCAGCGAGACGGGGGTGTCTCACCCGCAATTAGTCTCCAGCGCATGCAAAAAAAACACAACACTCGCCCCTTCCGTTTCCGTCCAACTTAAACGAAAGGAGCGAAGCTTAAAGCAAACATTTCTACGTTTTCACTGACTTTGCACCGTGCGCGGTAAAAGGCTTGGGTACCGCCGCGCACTCCCAATTCGAAAGTGACGACTAATCGCTCCAATTTCTCCACCGACGACCTTCCGAACGGGGGCTTGGTGGCAGGAAGGAGAGGTGAGCGCAAAATTTCACCTTTAAATTAATTTTAATAGCCAAACGGTGAAGGTTGAAGGCGCGCGCCGTGTGTGTGTGTCTGGTCCGATTATGGGCCCATCCGTTCCGCACACGGACGGTCGGGGTTGGCACGGGATTTTCGACTTCCCCCGACTTCGAAAGGGTAGGTGGATTAATCTTTGTTTTTTTGCTAGCCTGTCCCTAATCAACGAACGCACACGGAAGAGAAATTAGTGCTGACTTGCGTTTCCGCTGTCGGTGACCTTACGCACGAATGTCCCCGTCGGCCAATGCTCGCAACAATCGATAAACATCGTTTTAATGGCACACTTTGGGTGGCTCCCAAGCGATGTTGGCAGTAATCGCAAACCTCGTGCTCCAATCGTCTTTTAATTTGGATTGGAAGTCTGTTGCAGACTCCACTTTCCAGCAGCCCTTTTTGACTTTGAACTTGGACCAGGACACGGTGGTGTGTGTCTGCATAATCGTTGCTGAAGGCGAAACTCGTCCCCTCAGCCAGCGTCTGAGTGTGGGCAAAATGCGTAAAGTTCGGATCATGTGTAAGGACACGGTGGTGTGTGTCTGCATAATCGTTGCTGAAGGCGAAACTCGTCCCCTCAGCCAGCGTCTGAGTGTGGGCAAAACGCGTAAAGTTCGGATCATGTGTTTGAAAACGTTGGCTCTCCTTCTCTCTTTCGCACGGCGTACGTACGCAAACGAAGAATGCGGACGGACAAGTTTTCCATCCGCACGCTGCGTCGTGCGCGACCCCTGGATCACCCGGGCGGCTGCGATCGTGCGATGAAAGATTAAGACGACCCGGTGCTACCAGCACGCGGAGGAAGTCTTCCTGCGCGCGTCTCAGCGGACGTGCGGCGTGAGGTCCACTGTCCACTACCCGTGGCTCAGTCACCTCCAGGAACCTCCTAATTTGTTGATAGACATTTTATCCCACACGCCCGACCGGTTCCGGTGCTATGCCACAAACGAGGGGGGTCGTCGAGTCGTCCCGACTGCCCGCTGTGACGTACGGTGTCGATAGTCCGAGGGGTTGACGAACATTGCGAAAACAACAACAAAAATGCCTCAACTCACAGGTCCGATGGCAAACGGCGCAAACGGTTCGTGCCGAGATGAAGATCGCGGGCTGATCGGAATGATGATTTGATCACGTCTGCGCCACTCCACGCGACCCATCTGGTTCAAGCCCGCTGCAGCGGGCGACGGTCGTCTGGCCTTTCGAACGAAAGAGAGAGTTTTCTTCCCGCCCCGTCGTGAGATTGAGCATTATTCAAATTAGTCTAGTCTTCCTTTCCCCCCGCGAGCCGGGACGGCGCACGGTGGACGATCATCGGATCTCGGAAGAGATCATCTTAGTTCACCGTTTTCACCATCCACTCGACTCCGACTCCGGGACAACTTTCCTTCGGGTGGGGCAGCGCAGATGCTACTCCGCTAGCTCCTTTGTGGTGGTTGAGAAGCGTAGAATGGAACGTTTTTTTTTCGGTATGGGCTTAGGTCGTTACTTCAACAAGACCGCACACAACGAGAGAGGCCACCCTAATGCGCACACCACCTCCTCCAGTATCGGCGATTGACAATGATGATCACGAACTCGTTCTGCCCATCTGCAGATAATGTTCGCCCCACCGGAAGATCACGAATAATCAATCGAAACACAAATTGTCAACGCGCTCCACTTGGGTCCTCTCAGGCAGGTTGGGCTCCCTGGGGGGAGGGATGGTTCTAGCATTCACGCCAACGGAACCGACGACGACGATCCGTTTCTGTCACCTTTCTTTTCGATGGCTCAGTCACGACTTCCAAACGATCGAGCTGCGTTCTGACACTCGCCCCTGGAGGACGGACGGACCCAAGACGTCGTCACGAAAAGCGTTACTATAATCGGATCGTCCATGTCGGCCGAGGCTCGTTTGTAAGCGGCATGACGAAAGCGTGATGAATTTTTAACCCAAATCAAGACTCGAGCCTGAAATGACGTAAACAATCGGGCATGTAGTTAGAGTAACGGGCGCGCTTTGAAAGTCTTAAGGCTTGCTGAAGACTTGCAATAGCAGGAGGGTTTTGGAGAACTGTTCTCAGTTTCACTACAACCACACTAATTCCACCCCATAAACCTGTCTATGGCTATCCATTGTGGCAATAATGTGAATTGGATCTACGTGGATCTATATCTTTTATGAGCGTAACTTGCCACACCAGAAATAGCCAAGACGACCAGATTGATGCAATAGATACCTGCGCACATCGATGGGTCAGCCAGACCAGCCTGCCATCATAATCAAATTAGCTAAACGTGTAAATGATTCGCTGGAAAAAGATCATCTCCACTGCAACCTGCAGCCTGTTGGGTCGTGGTAAACGTCAAACGTGGCGAGAGATTAGAACTGCTGGGAACGTCACACCAGCGCCACCGTCAGGGTCGTCCGGAAAGGGCATGTTCGGGGCAGAAACACACGTACCACAATAGGACGGGGGCCGGTCGCGACCACAAGACAACATTATGATCTTAATCATCCCAAACAACGACGACCGCTGGCGGACAAATCGCTGCGACCGTGACATTTCTACCAATCCATCAAGCGGCAAAATGCGGGGGATCGTGGGCGCAGTGGATGGGAATCGTTTTACCGAAAACATGATCATCGGCGGCATCTTGATGGTATAGATCGGTAATGGAGGCCTCCCCCGGTTTATGGGCGGGTCCGGCCCTGTTAGCAGGCCGATCACGAATTAGCATTTAAGCGGTCGCGCTGTTGTAGATCGTATCGTTATGAGGTGAATTTGATGGTCGAACCGTACTTCGTATGAACTTGCCCGGTCAGACATTAACCGTCGCCAACCGTCTGACAGCGTCAAGTCAAGCAATGACGACTTCGATTCGTGTGAGAACCGACGACGTCGGACGGCCTAGAAGCTGCTCCTGTCACCTGTCACGGGGTGTTGGACATTTGCACCGATCGCTCGCCGGAAGGCTTGAACGGGACATTGCACCACTACGCCAACGACTAATTAACATAATAATGCAATTAACAATCGGACACCGTGTACACCAAGCACTGTTCAGTCCCCGGAGAGTGTGTGTGGTAGTTGCGAAAAAAAGCACAGTACATCAAAAAACCGAAACAAACCTCCTCACTCAGACCTTCGCACGGATGGCCACGTACAGTGCGCGCGTATCCGCCGCCTACGAACCCATTACTCGGGGGCCGCGGGCTTTTGCAACAGCAGCCCATGAGACATTTGCGCCTCATTCCCGACCGTCGCCACCGACACCACGACCACGTTGTGCACTTTGCGACTTCTCAGCACGACGTCGATAAAATGGCCCACAAAATGGCGAACCAAAGACACAAAAAAACACAACAACAACGGCGTAACGAGCATTGGTCACCCACACGAAATCTGGCCAAAGTGGAGATACACACGGCACGACGGAAAGGCCAACGGAAAGGTCTGCGCCCTCCCGGTCTGTGCCGCGAACGGTGAGGTTAAATCGGGGCCATTTTCTGTACCGTTCAGGTAACCTGCAGCAGCATGAGCCGCCTGTTAACTGGGTGATCTTCGGCCATCGATCACATGCTCCGGTACGCTCCAACCGTCATCCATCACCCGACGCGCGTGCTGAAACATCCTCCAAAGCAACTGTCCAAATAACTGTCAGTATGCCTGGAGGTTCCATTTCTCGACTTGTAAACTACGCTTTGTTTCTATTCCAAAAAAAAACAAACGCCGTTCGGTGCGAAACTTTGCAGAACGCTCCATCGCGCGGCAGCGATGAGAAACAGATCGATCGTATCTTGACACCTGGTGGAGAGGCAGCATCTCGGTTCCAAATCTTTCCAAACACCATCACCGCGACCGTTTCGTCATATTGTTTCGCCAAATGTAGGGTAATTTGATACTTTAATTGAAAGCCGCCCTCCACCACCAAAGGCCTTAAGCGTTCTCTTAAGCGGTACAAACACACGAAACGAAAGAAAAGGCTAATCGTGATCTTCGTTCCGGTCGCTTCGGCGCGCACCGTTCGCACCGAGAAAACCTTCGAACCGAACGCGACGGAAGGGCTGCCATATTTATGCCGCCTGCCGCGCTTTGTTGGTGCTGGCGGCGCTGGCGTGAAACACAAGACTTGCGAAACATCTCGCATCGTTTGCCAATGTTGGGCCAACATTTATGTGCCAGTGTGGCCCAAATTGCGACGCCTCCGTCTCCCAAACGTTCACACGTGAAATCACAACACAGACACACGCACACACACTACTACACCGTGACCTCATCCGTGAAAATTGGAAAAACCCTTCACCGAGTGAGTTTAAAGCGACAAGATCACACGACACGACCGTCGCACAGTTTTCGGGAGCTTCCCACCACCCACCACCACCCCCAGGGAGCACGAAGCACACGCAACCCTTCAACGTGGGGTAGCGCTTCCAAAGTCTTCTTTCAAGGAGCTTTGCCGCCCGGTGGCGTTCCCCTCTCTCTCTCTCTCACTCGATCTCAGCTGTTAAATATTCATTCAAAAGTGCCGTCACCTCCACTTCCAGGGGAGACTTCAAAATCCGCCGGGCTTTAATGTGCCACAGTGTGTACCATCATTATGGCGACTGATGCAGGCCGTTTCATGACACTTTTGCTGCGACAGCTGCTACGCCAGGCAACAGTAAGTTATGGTAATTTGCGTTTGGCTGCGACCGAGACGGCATTGTTTGACGGGGCACACACACGCGCACGAAATGAATATTGGATGCTTCTTCGGTAGGCATTGCATAAAGAATGCATAATAATCGGAAATGTGCCCTCGAACGAGCGGTTGGTGCAATGACGGTCGGCGGCAGCGCTCACCGATGGAAAGAAAATGATCATCAAACGAAGTTATGCAGACGCGTTTGAAGTCCGTTTCGTTTGTTTCCAATCCGTGAAGCGGGAGTCTTTCCAAGAAGGAAAAGTTTGTAAGATTCTGGAAGGGTTTCTTAAGAATATGGAAATTAAAATAAAAAGAATAAAGTTATATTACTTCACCAACATTTTGCTAAGTGATCTTACATTGATGAAAACAGTCCAAATTGTAAAGTTAGTCCAGTATGTGGAAGCTATGAAACATTCACAAACTTAGAAAAATTTAGAACTTAGCCATTTCTGACAAAACTTATTCAGTCTTATCCAGACTTATTTAAAAACTAAAAATTACTCTCTCCAAGCGTATGTATAAACTCTCCAAACTCTCCTTTACAAACGATCCTGTTCAAACATAACAGGGGAACATATGTAAAGGAACAAACCAAAAACATGCTATTACATTTCAGGGACAAACCAAAAACATGCTTCCAAAACTCGCAAAAAAGAAAAATAATAATTCAATTAGACATATTATAGGCAAAGCTCAATTTCCCCATCAATTTCCTTCCCCAACTTAAACATCGCTCAAACCCAACCGGAAGCCGATTTCCAAGCGGTCCTCTCCACTGCAAGTGTGATTGAATTCATTCTGCGAAACTAATTTCTTGCTTGCCAAATCGTTTCTCGTATCCGCTGTTGCTGTTGATGGCGGGGCAGCTCATCTTCGAATGAATGCGACCTACCGGAAACGGACGCAATAGCAGTCGCCATCGGACGCCTTTCGCCTTTCGCGTGAACTTTTCAACTGTAAATCATTTATCTAGATGACCTAGAGACGCAGCGGAAAGTGCGTGCTTCAAGTACGGCCCGCCACCGTACGACGATTTGGTTCTCAAGTGTCGCTTGTCGCGGATAGTTGCGCCGCACGAGCAGCTGGCAGCTGGTCCGTAATTAATCCGACCTGCCGTACCACCGGCGACCCTCACATATACGGCACGGCAACGCAGCACTTAAACTCCGTCATCCGCTGTCAGTCATTAACGAAAATAAACCTTCGTGCGCTTCTAGCAGCGAGCTGGCCTCAATGAGCATGAATCTGCATCATTAATGATACCATTCCTGCGGAGTCCTGCGGTTACACACCCACCCACCCACCTACCCGAACGACGGCTAAGATGTCAATGATCTTCCGCAAAACGCAACCCCCCCCCCCCCCCCCCCCCCCCC
>KZ072345.1:76163-88220 GCA_002091845.1 Anopheles cracens
CAACCCCCCCCCCCCGGCTCATTGGTGAAAAGCCTTCAAACCGCGGCCGGCGCCGGTAGGCTTGACTCCACCGTTTGTGGAGGAACCTGTGCGAACGCGCCACATTAACGATCTTCCTTTGCGTGCGCCGCGGGTCTTCTGGAGCAAGCAAACCGACAGCAATCTACCGGCAAAACGCGCACAATGCCATTGCGTAAAGCACGGTCTGCACCTTCCGGAGACGGATTCCGCTGGTTTATGATGTAGCGGGCGGAAAGGCCATAGAGACTGAAACTACCTACCGGCTGGAGCGGTCAGAACACTCCGGACCAGAGATTGGAGTGAATCCGTCCGATTTTAACAATAGCCTCATAAACCCGAACCTCGAACGACTGTGGTCAGCGTGCCATTCCTTGAGGTTAGGTCGTCCAGCAGGCTAGTGGGTTGTACACTTACGGAGGCTCGTAAACAAATTTATTGTTGGAAGCAAGACATATTTTTAGATCGGTTTCATAAGCGTGCGTAACATGCACGGACCGATCCTGCTGTTCGCGAATGCCGTAGGTAGGATTTTATTGCTCAGATTCAGATCCGCTTTGACAGCACGAGGAACAACTCAATTACTTGCTGAAAGGAAGAACAAACAAGCTTATTCTGTCCAATTGGAATACACGTTCTATAGCAAACGTTGCATAGTTGTAAAATGCAAAGCGAGACCAACACAATTTTAACCCAAAATCCACATAACTCAACATTCGCCCGGAGCATTCTCAATTGAATCGTTTCCAATTTTCAACGTCGTTTCGCAAAATTTCCTTCGTTAGCCACACACCGACTAAAGCGTAAAGAGGCGCAGTCAGTCCATCGTTGGCGAAGGGTCTGGCCGTTTCCTCTGTTTTTCTGGCAGCCGTGCTTTCATCAAATTCACCAAATTATTAGGTAATAAGCCCCACCGGCTGGTTAGATTGCTGGGCCTACTCTGGTGGAGCTCGTGGAGGTCGAGAACAAGGTAGATCCGATCGAGCACACCACACCGTCATCATCATCATCATCACGGAACGTTTGCTTCCAGCAGTTATCCGTTCAACAAGCACCGTCTCTTCGCTAACAAGCAACTTTCGATTTCATTTCCTACGACACACAACCTTCCTGCGACTGCCAGGCAGCAAGGGTTTTATCATCCCGCACACCGCCGCATGTACGATCGATCACCGGGTGAGCTACTTTGCATTTATTGTGCATTGTTTGCTGTGTGCATTACCGTGCACCAGATCCGTGGGCTTTTGAGCGGTTTCCCCTCGGTAGAGTGATTGCGAAACAGTTTCTAACAAGCAAACGATACGCGCAAGAGCACGGAGATAGTGCTGGTACCATTCCGCGCGAGGCGAGGGATCAAATGGGTACCCTTAGTTTCTGTAACTTCGCGCTGGAGCAGTGGAATCGTGAAGTGAATTGATCGAGCAGTTGAGAAATTACACAAACAAGATAATGCACCCGCATCAATCAATAATTAGCATCGCAGCATCCAACGGGAGCGAATTGGAAAGTTACCTTCGGGGCAGGTCAAATTTGAGCCCAAAACAAAATTAAAATACTTCTTGTCCGGTATGAAATTTAAAGTAACGCTCATGTATCGCACCGCACCGTGTGTTCCTTTTACCCAACGTCCGCCGCTAATGGCATGCGTGTGGCACACTTTGACCTAATAGAAGGAAACACAAAAACCGCCTCCTTTGACACTCCTTGCGCTTTAGCGTTTAACACTCGCGTTTTTTTTTCCTCTCTTTCGAATCGCACTTAGTGGAATCGTGCAAGCGACGTGTTATGAGCGGTTTTTTGAGTTTGCTTGTGCTGGCGCGCGGACCATGAAACACGTGTTACGTTCGCAAGGGATCCTCTCACTAGAGGATCCACCACCCGAACAACAAGCGCTGGTGGAAGAAGAAAAAAACGCACATCCATACGCTCTTTCCTTTCATAACAGTGCTCCGTGCTTCGCTGAAGATGGAAAGCTACTCCCGTTTTTGGCGGGAATGATTTTCGCCTGCCAAAATCTAATTAGTATTCCGCTCACTCAATAAGCCACGCTGCCGCTGCTGCACAATAATAGATAGCCCTAACTGCGGTGGCGCAAGCACTCAAGCATCATCATCTCCATCGGCCGGCTCGTGGAAAGCAAGATCGACCGATCCGGTCGGCGCGATTAGCCGGCAGGAAAGGAGGACGAACATGTCGGCATGGCGATGTTGCATAACGATAGCTACCGCCTCCTCCCGCGCGCACACTACTAAACGCTGCTTCCTAACGCTGTCCCAAACAATGGCCAATCTGCATCGGGCCGAGATTGGTCTGTGAGCGGTTGCATCAAGGCTCGGTATGGTACGGTTTCTTCACGAGCCTTCTGGACGGTCCGTGGAATGTACGGGTTTTTGTTTGGATTCAGCCGATCCGTTCCAGTGCCGTGGAGCCGTTCGTTTGTTTTGGAGAGACCCACTTACGAGTGGACGGTACTCTGGTACACTTGGATGCTTATCGGTTCGGTTGTTGTTTTCGCTCAGTGGATCAAATCGTTCTCATTCTAATCGGTTGTGTGTAACACGAACACATGGTAGAACGGAATAGGAACTACCAACTAGTGCTAGTTTCGTAACTTGCTAATTCTTGAAGGAACTCATTTCGTCCATTTTATAGACGCGTAGTTATTTAATGCACCATAATAGCTGGATCAAGCAACTATGAGGATTTGAAGACAACATCTTTCTAATCTTGATGTATATAGGGCATGAAGAAGCCATTTCTTAACACATATCTATGATTCCTTTTAACAGTTTTTAACAAGTTCCGAAGCCAACATAGTATATACCTAAGAAGCAAAATATTTTACAAATCTGACACTCGTTTTGCCTGTAATGTCCATGAGAATGGTGGCTAATTCTTTCATCAGATCTCCAATAGCATCGCCACAGCCATAACTTCACGTCACTAACGCTGCCTCCACCGGAGGTCATTCAACCCGGGACTAACCGCCCACTTGTCCCACCAGTAAAACGTACCGTGCTGCCCTGCTCGGGATCGGTGTAGAAGATGCTCCGTCGATCGCCGCCACTGCTGAAGCTCGAGCT
Organism: Anopheles cracens; assembly: GCA_002091845.1. Lineage (NCBI taxonomy): Eukaryota > Metazoa > Arthropoda > Insecta > Diptera > Culicidae > Anopheles > Anopheles cracens. The sequence goes on from KZ072345.1 coordinate 79,265, forward strand.
AGAGCTGTTCCGCTTGACGCTCGCCGTAACGGGGCTGCACGAGCCGCTCGAGCCACTGCGGGCCGCCGCTTTCAGCGACCCTAGCAACGTGCCGCCGCCCGGCCCACCGATCGAGGACGCCCGGCTCACCGTGCGGACGAGGCACGGCTGGAGCGGGGCGACGGACGCAGCGGACGGTGGGCAGTCGGCCGCCAGCGGGTGCTGCCCGTTAAACGACTGCACGATCTGGGCGTTCGAGATGCCAAACATTGTGGCGGCCGCGGCGGTAGATGGCGCCACCACGCTTCCGGCTGTCAGCAGCGCTGCGGTTGCTATCGGTTCGCGCATTGTTCACCGCGTTCCACCACACCATGGCCTGGTAGAGGACACTGCACACACCGAACCCGCCGGCCACATGGATCACACACTGGTCGGAACACGTGCCCGGTGCGTAACACGACTTAAAGCGGGCTCTTTCTTACGTCCACAAAGACACACCGATCTGTAAGGGAGAGATGGAGATAGAATAGTAGACATTAGAATAGTGTTACTTCTTAACGAACTGCCAGGTTTGGGTTGGAAAGCTACTCAAGTAAACAAATCGCATAATTTAATAACCAACTCCAAGAAAGCGTAACATCCTCGGTAAAACCCTCGCCAAGTCGCGGAGTTCTGATTTACACGGCTGGCCGTAACGCGGGCTTGTGTTGTGGCCTTTCATAATTCGCCACCGGCACCGTCTAGCTCTAAGCTCCGGGACGTCTTCTAAACAAGATTAAACGTATCCATTTTCCACCGGTTTACGTTGTTCTTTTTTTCTGTTTCCGTCTGCCCCTATTCAGCTACCAGCTCGCTATTGATTCGGATTCCTTTCACCACCTACAGGCAGCAACCGCAACCGCAAGGTTGCGACCACAGCTGGAACCTTATTCGAAACATTAGCGCGACCCATAAGGTCTACTGAGTGTATGGTTTTTTTTTCTTGCTTCTAAACGCCGGGTACCGCGCCGCGCGACCTTAGAAAGGTGCATTATTTCCGGCACTGAAAAACGACACCCTTTTAGCTCCCTCGACGGAGGGAGGGTGGGTTTCGGAAGCAGTCGAGAGAAGAAAAACGCACACACAGCCGGAGATACCCTGACGGATTGGCGGAACTTCCAGTGGACCATTAAAACGATCTCAATTAACCGATTCGTTGTTGCTGCCTTCCTGCGCCTAATGGATAGTAGCAGGCTTGTTGGGGCTTGTTTTTTTGTTCGATCCGGGCTGCGTCTTAACGGGCTGTTAATTTTATTCAGTCCGTTAAGCTGTTGAACGCCTTTTAAGTGAAGGCAAACCATCCCGTTGACGGTTTCTTTTTCTACCACAAAAAACACATACCATGAATGAATGGTTTTGGGGTGGAGGAGTTAGGGAGCTCCCACAAATGACACGGCACGGGTGCATTCGTTTGCGCGAAAGTAAACGTGACAAAGATGGTGCAATGCAATGTCCAAGATACAGGGTACCAACACAGTGCAGTTCGTTTATGCAAGAGGCCTGCTTATCCTGAACGCAAACGCATGACTCACCGCGTTGCAGCATGTGCAAACCACACCTTAGCGCCTGACACACTGACCAGGGCAGGCCTTGATTCGGTGACAAAGCGACCACGGACACACGCGCGGCCAGCCCGAAAGGGTGGACGAGGGAAATTTATTTAATAAGGAGATAATTCGTCACGCCCGGCATTCGCCGCTGCGCTGGTTCCAGTTTGGAATTTTGTCGATCGTTATTTTCAGCGCGCTCCAGTTTCCAGTGCCTCGGACCGTTTTGGTGTCACTTGCTTTCCAATCAATCAGCCACGTTGTTGGTGGTGTGTCGCGGTAACCTCGTTGCATGTTGGCCCAGTGTAAATGCCGGTGACACAGTCGGTTTAATTGAATTTTATTTGTCGAAAGCACCCCCATCTCGGGCACAACAACAGCGTATATCTGTCGGCCGGAGGAGTTCGTGAGATAACGATTTCGTGCTGGAGTTTGCTATCAGTTTGGTACGGATCTTAAACGCACGGCTGGAGTCACAATGAGCAGCCGTTACCCAACACGTCATCACGTCTGCGAGACAATTTGCCCGACCGTAGCAAATGGATCTCCCGCGGTAACACTTCACAGTCGCTAGACAAATTCGTGTTTAACACTAATAGGAACATGGAAGATAGTTTTGACCCCAACAAGACTCTTGATCAAATTGTTAACGAAACGTAGTTTAGAATAACATAAAAAGTTTTTTTATACTGTGTTTGTTTTGGTTATGCTTCTAAAAAATCTTGAAAAAGACCTCTATTCCTAGGAAGCCTGCCATTTTCATCCTATAGATGTTTTTTTGCTGGCAAATGTATGTTACATCTCCTCCAATTTTTATGTCTGTACTTAATATGGTTTGATTTTTTTTTCCAGCAGCTCTCTTTATATCCCAACGTGCTCCCAAGACAACAGGATATCTATTTACGGAAATATACCCATTTATCAGATGCCGAAGATCTGATAAATCTGATCCCATATATCAGAGCAGATGCCAGTCAAAATAGTAAAAATGGCATTATCTTACGCTACCAATAAAAACTTAATCATCAGGAGAAGATATGATAAGGGCATAAACAGTACATCTTTCTCTCAAACACACAAAGACTTCTCAAAGACTTCTCCACAGAACCGAGGTGTCTGAATATTGATGCCAAATTTCACGAATATTTCAAAGAAAAAATAACAATTTAATCGGGTCAAAACACACCCAATTGCAAATCGACAAGAGAGTGAACAAAACCGGCAGGTTACTGTTAACCTCCAAATCGTGCGTCCCTCAGCCACTATCTTATAAGCTGTGACAAAAAGGCGATCATGTCAGCCTTCGTTGATCCGGATCAACAGAGACAGACACCACAGAAGAGAAGAAAAAAAACAGGCTCGCCCATGTTAATTTGTCAGTCGAGGTTCTCCAGCAGGTCACATCAAAACAAAGCACACCAAAAAAAACGCATACCTTCCCGACCAGCAATCAATCAACCCCCAAAAATTGCATCCGTTTCAGCCGGCCCGTCAAGAGACCTTACACGGCGCGGAACCCGCCGTTCACACCTATCTCCGGTGTGCCGCTGCGGAAGCTGTGTGAGTGAGCACGAACGAGTCCTTGGAGTCCGACTGGACAGAGCTCATGCCCAACCCAAAACGGAACCCAGCACTAGCTGAGTCAACGTTGCCTCTGCATGAGTTCGACCGACCCCGGGTGATATACTGAGCGCGGGCAGCACATTAGGAACACCGTTTACTGACCACCAATGGGGGCTGGCATGAGTCATCCTGTGTGAGTGTGCGAGCAACGAGCCGCGAGAAGAGCCTTTCGGCGGTTTCCGATTTATGTGTGTAATGATTGCAAATGGCATTCTTTTGCGCGCGCGCGCCCCCAGCCGTTGTTGCCTATATTATTTGATTTCACTGTCAGGCGCACGCAGAGCCGCAAGGACGGCGGAGAGAAACACGGACGCCATAATCAACAGGTTGCAACGAGCAACGTGCGAGGCGCCTTTCGAACCGGGCACCGGACTAATTGTGATATAAATTGTAAATCGCACAATTTTCACAACCTCATCGCTTTATCAGGTGTGCGGCGAGTGGTAGATCCGGTTTCCGGTGGTCCCGCGGGCGCTGAAGAGATGCGGCTGCGGCTGCTGAAGATGTGGATGTGGAAAGTGCGCAAGGCGTTCGGACAAAAATATGCAACGCGACGCGGTCGTTGTTGTGTTGTGTACGCTCTGAAAATTTTCACCCACTGCCACTGGCTGGCGGTGCCGATGTGCTCTCTTTGCGCTCGGCTGTGGGCTGCGGGCCGGCAGACATGGCACGGTCCGAAAATCATCGAACCGGACCTGCCTCGCTTCTGTTGGCCGCCGTCGGCCGGGGGCCGGTCGTCGTCCCGGTTTAAAATTTGCTCACCGACGACGGTCCGACGAGGTTCAATTACTGGCAAAAGGGGTGTTTTTATTGCATTTTATGTGCACGACAGGCGTTGCAGGCTGCCGAGTTTCCCTGACCGAAGTGCCGAAAGTTGTTGTTCGTCGGGTCTTTCGTGCATCGGGTGCGAGTGGAAGCTTGGCTGGACGATGGAGATTTGGATGGAGAGTTTTACTGTACGCTTCTTCCCTTCTCCTCAGTGTGTGTATGTGTGTACAATGTCCTGGTGATTGGATTGGGCTGAAATGTTGTTATGCATCCCCAGTGCACCAATCAGCGCCAGAAGGCGAGATAGTGACATTTTAAATGTTATTTTCCAACCAACTGCAACCAGCTGCGCTATATCTTACGGTGACTTATTTTCCACAGCCCCGAATCAATTCACCCCAGTACACCACACTTGTGCCACCGAAACTGGGCAATTCAGGCAAGCTCAACCTTTACGAGCCCCGTTGTTCGGGGTTGGGTAATCGTCCGCGGTGATCCGAAAAATATAAGCAACGCATTTGATCGCTCCCGGGTGGACAATTTTTGCGTTTCGCGACAACGTGTTCAACGTACGGTTGACGTGAGCAATAATTAGCCGCCACACTACGTAATCGTAATTGAGGGCCTCTTGCCGGTGTTGTTGCAGATCTGATTGAAATTGTCCACCTACGAGTGCATTGATTATGTCATGGAGAATGAACTCGTGCGGTTGGAATTGCACGCGTGCTAGCTAGTTGACAGGAGCATGTTGAGCGCACAAATTGAACAATGTCTGACGCTGACGTTGTGGTTTTACTTTCTACTGTACACGTTTTTGTTCGACAAAAAAAGAGTTTAAAGTCACACCGAATTGATGTTTCCTTTAAACGATTATAGCCCGCCTCTAGTCCCCACATTCATTTGGGATAGTAAAGTTATCAGGAGGTATTCAACTTACATTTATAACTAGTAAACTTTAAACTACAGGCGGAAAAAACTTGTGAAGATGACATCCACCACCTGGAAGACACCAAGCAATTTTGGAGAACCTGTACATTGAATCCTTTTTTGGACTCTTTTGGGAATCGAATCTTTGACAAAAGAACCGTAAGATTCGATTTGTGAACTCGAGAACTTTGGAGCAGGTATCTCCTGCAGTCATTTTTATCATAATGAATTTGATTTCAACAATCCATCTTACTACTTACGACCTAATCTTACAATTTTATAATTGAATCTTGGATCATCTATTAGTTATGTTGTGGACATCACAAGATTAGCGATTCCCATAAACTTTAAGAATAGCAAAATAACTTAAGACGGAAGTTTTAATCTAGTTCCTCATGAAGAATTGGCATAGCCTTAGCTTGTATGTGAGCAAACGGACATCTCTCCACAGATTGGAATGTATACTTCTCATCACTTATCTCGCACCTTTTCCCAGTGAATGCCCCATTCAATCACAGCCTCTGTCCGCTCCATTGTGCTGCAGCAACCAAGAAGTGGAAGCCACCGCAGACGAGATAAGCAAACAGAACAAACAAACACACCAAAACAGCAAACAAACAAACCGATCGTTCACCTATATCGGTAGCCTACCGAGGGTGTCGGAAGAACCTGCCACCCAGATGCCACTCGCAGACTCACCCGTGGGAGCACCCGAAACTGTTAACTGTTTAGTTTATCAACAGACGAAGGAAAAAAACGCACGACGGCACAGCGTTCGCACCTCCGTGCCTTACACAAACAACTATCGAGGCTCTTGCCTTTCGCCAAATGGGCCAACCAACGACGGTTTGGAGAGCGGCCTGTGTTTTAATGGACCCATCAAGCGCACACCCCCGCACACGCGCATTTGCCACGTGTTATCAGTCGGTGCGCGTTCCAGTTTCCAGCGTGAAAACCCTGACATTGATTTACGAAAAAGCTTAAATAACAGAAGAAAAAACGGAAACACGCTGCACGCCCGAACGTTTGGGGAGGAAGACAACGAACACCGAAGAAGAGGGGGTGAAGGAAAAGTATGTTTTCCACAAACCAGCGAGCTCTCTCTCTCTCTATACGATAATGTCCGAATCGGTAATCATTAATTACTGCCCATCCCAGCCGAACGCAGCCGGCCGCATTACTCAATTCGGCCGCACTCATAATGGAACGATCGATTTGAAAGCCCGCAATTAACTCGCCTGCATCCAAATTGCAGTGGAAAAATTGCGAACCCTGTTCGCCACCGAGTGCGCCGAACCGCAAAACCCTTTTGTAAAGCGGATCAACATCAAGACGTAAGACGACGACGACGACGACGCGCGCTCCGGCGAAGCCTTCGACACTTGAAATCGATCTCCGGAGTACAAAGCAAGACACACAAAAATTCCAATTCCAAACGCCAGATGGCTGCCTTTGTGTGTGTGTTTGTGTGTGCGCCCCCGGAAGCCTTCCCACGTTGCCCGATCGTTGCCCTCCCGCCATGGTCATGGTCATGTGGCGGCGACGTCAGGGTTCCTGGAATGCAAGGAATGCACGCAAATCAGCTTCGAAAGCTGCCACAAAGATGCTCGCTCGCAGACGGAGCGTCGATATTACCGCGACGTGATCGTTTCTGTTTCCGCCGTCTGGCTGGAAGCAAAACAAAACAGATCTTGCCCAACAGTGGGGTATTGCTCACGGGGTTGGGTTTGTTTTGTTCTCGATTGAACCTGCTCACATCGTAGTACCAAGTGAGACGTTGCATCCTAGAAGGCCATCCAAAGCACCCATGGCAACGACATTCTTTCGTGCCAGATTTTGCACACATTCAGCCGCTAAGAAAACAAGCGCCTCCTGGGATTAACCGAACGACTGGGAGGAAGAAAGAAAAGCACCAGCTGCTCAGAACGAACAAGCTGCTGTTGCTGCCACTTGTTGCGTGCTCGAGGTGGAACCAACCTCTCTGCCCTCTCGAAATCCACTTTTATAGCGTTGCGCGTGCGTGTGCGTGCAAAAATTCCATCCACCGCTCGGTTCGACGCCGATGTGATAAAGAGTTCGCAGCGATCCTGCCCGACGCGCGGTTCTTCAGCTATGATGTTCGCCAAAGCTTAAGGTGATCAGCACGCGCCTTTCTTCCTGCGCCGCTTTCTCTACCACCGACCCACACACGCACACACACATTCCTTGGGTGCGTTTTGGATAAAGCTTAACTTTCCATTTTCATTCCCGAACAGGCGGCGCACCGGGTCGACCTATGATGGTTAGTCGCATAGCTGGCTGCTTCTTTGCTTCGCCCCTTCACGCGTTCTTCGCGCGCTTCGGGGTTCGGGGTGGTCGAAGGTTGCTGGCCGTTTGGGTCACACAGCCTCAGTTCGCGGACACGGGGGCCCCCCGGACGTGGGTATGTTTGTGTTCGCACCTTCGAAGCCCCCGTGCCATCGCACACATGGGCATGGACCCGAGCGGGCAGTAAAAGCGCAACCCTAAGGGGCCATGAAACGCGGCTATTGGCAGTTCCGGCCACAAATGAATGCTTAGCGCAGAGACGGAAGCGACTAAGTATACCGAAAGCAAAGCAATCGAGAGACGAAAAACTGCCTAATTTCGATCGGATGTTGGAAAATCTTGTTGAGTTTTGAAGATTAAAATATTCCTTTTTTGATAAATTTATAAATATCTCTTCTCTACTGTCGTTGTGAGTTGAAGCTACCTCAGTTTTATTTATACAAGACCCAGTAATGTCAAAAATATACCCTAAATTTTCAGATCTGTAGTTTGAAACCAAACAATAATGTTTGGAAACGGATCTTCCTGAGTTCCTGACTGAGATACTTGGATTTGCTTAGATCCTCAGTAATATCTTAGTAATTAGAATTGACTAATGCCTTGTTCTAGTTCCAGTCTCCTCAGCAATCAAGATCTCTTCATCATGTTTCAGTTCCACTGTGTTGATGATGTATTTATAACTATCTAACTCACTAGCTTCAACTATTTATACATATTTCTACTACTTTTTAAAGGTTTTCTACACGTCATTTTGATATTCCTCAGTTTGCCATAACTTTCAAAAATAGGTAAACAATTGGGTAAACGAGACCCTTTAATGTTCGTACCACACATGGCATATCCACGAAGAAATGGTAAACTGAAGTACAAAGCTACAAAAATGAATATGTTTTGGAAGTAACATACACACAAAAGAACGTTCTTCACCCATGTCAAATACATGTCATGTGTAAAAAAAAACATACAATTAAACTGTCCATTGTACATCGAAGGTGCCTTCAAACTGTCTTGCCGTTTCGACTCCTCAAGAGCCTTTTGAGTGCCAGAACCCTCCCGAGTGCGATATTAACGCCGCACACACTATCTACACCGCGCGCACTCTAGCGTAAAGCCGGTCTGTAGCGTGTCCCTTACCCCCGTATCGGCACTACACACTTTCCCGTACGATCGACCAGAAACTGGTTTGTGTCCGTGTGCTCGGTACATCTCTCCCAAAGGCTCGCAGGCACGGCTAGCTTCAACGCCAGGTCTAGTTCGGGCGTCATCTGCTTACTGTGTGCGGACGTGTGTGTGTGTGTGCAAAAGTGCCCCCTCGGCGAAGGGTTCCTCTCGAACCGGGCACGTACCACACAACCCCGGCCATTGACACTGCCCTGTGCACGGCCCCGGATATACGATAGGAATCGTCTTGGACTTGGAAACAAAGCGAGGCGTATTAATGCAGATTTTGCTCCGCTAAATGTCGCCGGGATCGTAACTGAGGCTTACGTGGGCCAGTGGAGTCTAAGTTATAGGCGGGTGGACAGTAGTAGCTAAGAACACTTCGAAAATCACCTATGCTTCCGACGAAAACAATGCTGCTGGAACACTGGAACGCCGAGCCGAAAAATTAACCATTCCTCCCCCCATTAGAAGGGATTTGGAATTGACAAATGGAATGGGATTGCCTCTCGCCTTGCCAGCGTCCCTTCCCGATGTATCCACACCCTCTTAAACATCAACCGACCCTGATCTTATCTAAAGAATTCATTCAACATCTCCTCCAG
>KZ072345.1:95381-110148 GCA_002091845.1 Anopheles cracens
CAAACTAAAGTTAATTGGTATGTAACATACAATATACTAAAAACAAAACGTTCGAATCCGGCCCCAAGCCATCTCGTAAGGGGAGCCATGTTTCGTCACAGATTTTAGTCTCTCCCCCCATTCCGGGACACACTTCGACGGTGATGCGATGATGCGGCAGCAGCAGCAGCAGCAGCGTTTTTTTTCACCCCTTGTGATGAGAGAGACGCACTCATACACGTGCGCGAACCCCGTCGTTGAGGCGCATGAGACGGACGCCTCGCGATGGTGTGCGTGTACGTGCGCGGCTTTACCAACGGCGAGACCGAACGAAACGGCGCGAGAGTGAGTTAGCAAATGGCCGCGCGCGCGTTCGCCTGTGTTTGAACGGAAGTGAACGAACGAACGAAAACTCGAGATTGCCTTTTTGGAAAGCGCATCATCCCCAGCCGCGTTGGTGTGTGCATCGCCGTCCAGAATTTCGCGCTCGGTGGTTGCTACGATCCGTGACCCTCTGTGACGTACGTTGTTTGATCCATTTTCCCATCCTGCCGCGCTCAGTTTTTGAGGTCGAGAAAGCGCTGGAAAACTGGGCGCTCCGGGGTGTGCATTCGAGACGCGGCGTTGCATTTTGCAGCAAATGGCTCCACGGGTGACGCGCTCTCACACACTGAAAAAAAGCGCTTAGCTAGCAAATTGTTGCCGAGACCAGCACCGTGTTGTGTCCGTGTTTTGTTTGGTGTTGCTGCTGGCGGCGGAATCATTTTCACCCATTTCAATTCGCGAAGCGCGCGTTCTACTTTTGTCTCGTTTTGGAGGAAAAAGAAATTTTACAAAGAAAAGGGAAGGAACGAATACAATCGAAAAAGAGAGAGCGCGCAGCGGGCCCGAGACGAGAACGAACGACGTCAGCAGCAGCAGCGTTTTACGTATGCGCTGGTGTGCGTGTGATTTGTCTTCGTCTCGCACACCCGCCTCCCGGGCACACCGTCGTGCACTCTCACTCTAGTTTTTTTTTCATCTTCTCCCACTCAAGACAAAGTAGGCTATATTGGAGAGGAAGAGAGGTGTTGCTGCACGCTTGCGCGCGCGCGCGCTCGCTCGTCTTTCTTCTCACCTCCGCTCACTTGGCGTTCGCCCTGGTAGTTGTGTTGCTGGTGCGTGCGTGTGCTTCAATCCACACAGGGCGCCCTGACGGAACGCGAAGACGTTTCGCGATCTGTGGTTTCTCTTTTTCGTGGTGCAACAGCACGGGAACACCCTGCCGTCCTTTTTCAGAAATAATTTGCGGTAGAAAAAAAGGGCACGCACACAACTAGCGCGCGTTTGCGACGCAAAGGTAGCGGAACCTCTCTTTCTTGGTTAGAAAAGTAACACAAAAGGAATGTCCGGGGGTTGAATGTGTGTGGTTCGTGTGTGAAACGGCCTCTTGTGTCTTCTTTCTCGCCGTTCCTCTGTGTTTGTGTGCGTGTGCCTGCTGCTGCATCACAGCACGCGGCGTTATTCGTGGTTTATTTACGTTTTTTTCTGTTTCCTTCGCTCGGTGCATCTTCCTTTTGCTGCGAGCACCGAAAGTGCAAGTGAAGTAAAAGGATTAAAGAGTGAAGGTGCTTTTTTGAACCAATTTTTCTGCTCCTTACCGCGTACTTGGTCGAGCGGATCCTTCTCACCCGGTAGGAAGCATTGGTCTCCTTCAAAATGACAGTTCGCTGGATTGCATTCTGCATGTTAAAAACATACAGGCCTTGACGTACCAATAGCCTAGTGTGGCAAACTTATTTTTATACCAATATGGGTTGTTTTACGTTCAAAATATGAGTATTATGCATCGCGGTAAAAGCACATTTAGGCCATAACTGTGTGCGTTTCGTTGCATTCGCTTTTTTTTGTTCCACTCAACGTCCTGCACCGAGAGAGTGGAGTGGTAATTTTCTACTGCGAACACAAGGTGAAATCGTGAAGGCGGCGACTCAAGGGCTGTGCGCGCCAACTTTCATTCCGAGCGTGTTTCGTTCGCTTCTAAACAGACGGCTCCACCGCACGAGTCTTTTTGCTGGAATTTGCACCAAAGTTCGCTCTCAATGCGTAAGCGACACCTCATAATCTGATGGTCGTAAATTATGTGGCACTCCTACACACTGTGCTAATGGACGTGATGTTGACGCGGTTGGTGCGGTTGGCATATCATGGAACAGTTGGCTGTGGTGGTTTTCATTAAAATGAATGTTAAACGTCAATGGCTACTATTAGGAAGATCATCCAAAGATGCATCCTATCCAAATACACGCTGATTTACTAATAGGTCTTTCTTTCCCTCACCTTCCAGCGTACCTAACCGGAAACTATGCTCACGGGCCCCCATTCTTCTACACCGACCGAACGACGACGAGTAGTGTAGAGAGTTTACTGGCTTCCCCCCCACGCTTAGAAACAACCGGCAGTGCGCCCGTAAATAATGTTCACCGCAAACAACATCCAAACGGCGTCGGGCACACCAATCGGCATACAGTACCAAACGACCACGACCGACATCAACAAGGGCAACAAGCTGGAGGGCCAAAAGACGAACCAGCAGGCGCCGGAGTTTTCGACGTTCTACGCCAATGTGAATATGATACAAAAGCTAACGCCAACGTCCCAGGTAAACCGTGACCCCAGACGTTTGGCAAAAGCATACTACACTCTCTACCACGGCTACCGGGGACACGGAACGAGGAACAAACTAACCTGCCCCTTCCTTTTTCCCTCTCTGTAGGCGTTGAGCACCGTGAACCTGGCGCAGCTGTCCGATGAGACGAAAACGGTGCAGTACTTGCAGCCGTTCGGGTACGCGAACTGTGCGCTGGTGAATCAGATGCCGATTGCGAATGGCGTGACCGGGATCACCGTCGACGGGAGACAACTCGTCGTGAACAAGCCCATCACGGTACACATTTTTCGCTTCTCTGTTGCCTCCTTTCTCTTTTATCTTCTCAAAACCCCAGCTCGTCCATCTCAGACCTCCTCATAACTCAATATGGTCTCTCGCATCTCTCACAGAACACCATATCCAACATCAGCTTCAAGGGTAACGCAGGCGCAAAACCTGGTCCAGGCACAAAATCTCATCTCCGAGACGGGACAGAACCTCGGCCAGATCCAGATCGTGGCGACGGAGGCGCTCGATCCGGCACCGACCCAGCAGCAGCTGCAGCATGCCCAGGACGCCGCGGCCCAACAGCAACAGCAGCAGGCGCAGGCGCAAGCCCAAGCCCAGGCCCAGCAGCAGCAGCAGCAGGCGCAGGCACAGGCCCAAGCCCAGCAGCAGCAGCAACAGCAGCAGCAAGCGCAACAGCAGCAACAGGTGACAACGCACACGACCAAGGCGGACAAGTCGCAGAAATGCATCTCCTGCAACGGCCCCATCCACAGCAACCCGAAGCGGAAGGGACCGAAGCTGATCCGCTGCGAAACCTGCATCAACAACGACGGCGCCCAGACGGTGGCCAGAAGTAAGTAGCATCTTGCAGGGTTGATTGCGAGCTTCCGCTTGGAGTAAAGCATGCGCTTCCCTCTCTGTCCCCGCAGCAACGCAAATCTTCGTCGCACCGGACGGTGACATCAAGTTCGAGATCGGCGAGATACCGAACGCCTCCAACAGCAACTCGTCGATGGACTCGCTGATGCAGCCCTCCGGACAGCAGATGCATCCGATCAAGGCCGAGCACACCCTCGTACCGCAGCAGAATGCGCATCCGGTTAAAAAACGTAATTTAGCAACAGTCACAAAATGTAACAAATGTAACGGTTCTGGTGTAATTATAGTTGGTGGCCAGAAGAAGCTAATGCACCAGTCGCAAATCCATCAGCAGTGGGTATCCCAACCGTCCGTCCCTCCCCCGGGCTGGTTCGCATTTTAATCGCGTCCGCACGTTTGCGTCTCTTTGTAGGCCGGAAAAGCCCTTCACCTGCAATACGTGCGGTGGCCGGTTCTCACGTTACTCGAGCCTGTGGTCGCACAAGAAGCTGCACACGGGCGAAAAGAACTACAAGTGTAACGTGTGCGGGATAGCGTTCGCGAAGGCCGTCTATCTGAAGAACCATATGCGAATTCACACGGGCGAAAAACCGTACAAGTAAGTGGAGCGCGGATTTCGATGGGGCGTGCCGGAATGCAACTTACATTTGCCCTGGTGGGATGTGTTTTTTTGTTTTGTTTTTTTTTTTTTTGCAGATGCGGCACCTGTGGCATGCAGTTCTCGCAATCGCCCCATCTGAAAAACCACGAGCGAACGCACAGCGGCGAAAAGCCGTACGTTTGCGAGGTAGGTGTTGATGGTAGGCGGCGCAAAGGAGCAACCGGTCAAAACTCTCTATCGATCTTTCGATTCACAGGTCTGCGACAAAGGTTTTGCGCGTCACGCGACCCTCTGGAACCATCGGCGCATCCACACCGGCGAGAAGCCGTACAAATGCAACCGCTGCCAGTCCGCGTTCAGCCAGGCAGCTCATCTCAAGAACCACGAAAAGGTACGTTCCGGTCGCGCGGAGGTTCGCAGCGAGCTTACTGCTGCATTTTTCCACATTTAACTTATCATATCATCCTGTCTTCCGCAGGTTCACTCCGGTTTGAAGCCGTTCAAGTGTGACATCTGTTCAGCAGCATTCGCCGACCGCTTCGCGCTGAAGAGGCATCGTGGTATTCACGAAAAATACGGTACGTACTTTATATTATTCCCGAATTCTTCGTGAGCTTTATTCTGAAAATTGATAAACATTTACCAGAAATGTCAATCATACGGGCCCGCATCACTAAATTAATCTTTGTTAAACCGCCTTCAATTGTTCCCCCCTCAGGTCAAACCACTCCACTGCACCAGAACCAGCAGCAAGGAACACAGCAAGTCGTCACGCAAGTGGTCCACAAGGAAGAGATTATCGAGATGGAGGAAAAACCGCGGGAAGTTATCATCACCGGCATGTAGAGACGCACTCGCCGAGGTAAACGCGGCCACGCAATCGAATAATCGCTCTGCTTACATACGCACCCGAGAGCAGTTGAGCACATGAGAACGGATAACTGACTACAAACTATGTATATGCATTACTGAAAGTATGATTATGATTTGTAGCGTAGCGATAATTAGTAGTGTAATATTAGGTCAGGTTAATTTGACTGCACATTGTTAATTCCTATCTGTAGCTTAGCTGGAGGAGCTCTCCGTATGGGGGTTCCCCGCTGCAGACGGAAACCCCTTTGTTGTATGGCCCCAGCATGGCATGGATGGTGTATCCGCGGGTGGTTTTGAATTGTGCTTCCTCCCGGGATGCCATCGCAGTGTCTCTAATGTCCTCTGATCATGCGTGTACAAGCATGCGCAGTGAACAAGTTTCTGCTCTACGATTAACCCAGTACTACTCCGCCCGGCTAAACCCCGATCGCTGTGTGGTCTGCCACTTCCCTATCGAAGACGGAACCTATCGAGAAAAAGTGTACGTATGTATTGTAGGTATAATATAGTCCGCCGGGCTAGGAGAAGCGAAGCGATACCAACAGATTCAGTTTGGTACGTTTGTTTTGAATTTTATGTTCATATTCCCAAACCTTTAAGGAGGTGCGTGATGCGTGGGAATAGACAGTAGACTATGTGCGCTTCATACGTTTTTACAAATACGCAGCGACACCTAAAAGATTGTGCAACATAACTTAACGACAGCGGAGAGGAGCAGTGGAGGTTTGCATTTCGTTTGCATTAGGTACTATTATTATCATTATTATTACTGTAAACATTATCGTAATTACCTTCTATTTCCGAACATGTGCTACGTGTCCGTCGATTTATCGGCCGCCACATCGTTTGATCGTGGAAACATCAGAAAAGAAAAATGAAAATACAAACATCAGATTAGTATTCACATGGCAACGAAGCAGAGTAAAGGTTCTTCAGGTTATAATTTAATTAGTTCAAAGAATATTAATCACATGCACCGCCACCCCCTCGACTGTGGCTATCGAGAGTGTACATCCCGCCGCAGGTAGATGTACGCAAACTAGCACATATGGAGAAGCAAAGTAATATGGCTTAACCTGTAGAATACGGCGAAGAGTGTTGCCGCCGCCGTGCAAAAGTTACGAGACGGCTGTTTTCCTTCTTATCGTCAGCCACTAGATATGGTAACTGCTGTACGGTTCAAACGGATTCAAACGAAACGCGATGCAGAGCCCGCGTTCGCGAACAGCGAATTGTAAATAGGTTTTTGAATGTTACACTCATTCGTCACAGTATATGACATCCAGGCGCACCATAATTTCCACATTATCACTGTAAAAAGAAACACGGAAGCTCGCTGGACCTCCAGCAGCAGTAGTATTCCCACGAACAACTACACGTTTGCGAGCGATAGCGAGCCAGCAATGCGTTTCGAAGTTGAACAAGGAAAACGATATGCATCCCAGCAAATAAACGTACGTGCGAAAATAAATAATTTAAACAAAACTGAACACAGTTCAAATACGCAGCGACACCTAAAAGATTGTGCAACATAACTTAACGACAGCGGAGAGGAGCAGTGGAGGTTTGCATTTCGTTTGCATTAGGTACTATTATTATCATTATTATTACTGTAAACATTATCGTAATTACCTTCTATTTCCGAACATGTGCTACGTGTCCGTCGATTTATCGGCCGCCACATCGTTTGATCGTTGTTTGTGTTTCTGCTACCCGTTGTGGCCATTTTTGCCGATGCCGGACCGCCATCCCTTTTAACAAAATGGATCTTTTCGTCATCGACACCACCGGGGACACGGCGGAAGCATCAACGAGTACATCCTTCGCCGCGTTTACCAAGCTTCCCGAAACCTACATCAGCGCATACGATGGCGCCTACGAGCCAACGATCGAGCAACCAAAGCGTGCTGCGACATCAACGCACGAGAGCGACGACGATGAGGATTACGCAGGTAGAGGAGTAATGCGCATCGTGTTGTGAATCGCAGCTAATTGAAAACGCTTTCTGCCGTAGGTCTTCCACCACCCGGCCAGAGCATATCGGAGATACTGAACCAAGCCACACGAAAGATTCCGGCTGCTACGTCACAGGTGGCTTCGTCTTCGGCGGCAACCGGTCAGAAGCCGTCAATGTCGGAAATAACAAAAAATATTAGAAAAAAGTTGGCTGGTCCGATGGAAGATCTGGCGCAAACGAACGTAGAACAGGAAATGAGCCAAGCCGTGCTGACGCCCGGTATCGAGAAGAAGGAGGACATCGCACGGCTGGCCATGTCGGACGAAGCGATACGGAAGCTCCGAAGGGTAAGAAGCGTGCTGTGTGTGCGGCTGAAACTAACGGGCAGCTTCTTCCTGATGATATATTCGACAGCTGAAATGGTTTCCTAGATGCTCGCTTAGCTTACCTAGACTCAACCCGCGTCCGCCCACCCATTGTAATCTTGACGGAATGAGCTCGTCACGTGCGACTCTGCAACCTTGCATTCCGTCGTAAGGCCAATGGGACAGTCGATCGGTTCGATTGCTTCGATTGAATCGTGCGGATCTGTGGCAACGACCGAAAACACACGCTAGTTAGAAGAACAATAACAGTGTGTTGGTTGCTTCGATCCAACAAATTGCTTCCAATGCTGGGTTAAATTGTGACGCGGGTCTTGTTAAGTTCTCGTGAGATCTCCGAACCGATTGATGTCCTCTTTAGTAATCTGATCGTGCCGCAACGAGTGCGAAACGAACATTCTCTTCAGGATGTTGTGCTAATGAACAAACGCTTCCTCTCTCATCCACACCCAGCTCGAACGTCAAAAGACCAAGGGCAAGAAATGGTTCCACATGTCCGCACCGGAAGTGACGCCTGAGCTGCAGAACGAGCTGACGTTGCTGAAGATGCGCTCCGTGCTCGATCCGAAGCAGTCGTTCAAGCGCATCGAAAAGCGCAAGCAGCTGCCAAAGTACTTCGAGATGGGCAAGGTGATCGACTCGCCGCTGGACCACTTCAACGAGCGGGGCGTCAAGAAGCTGAAGTCGAAATCGCTCGTCGACGAGCTGCTGGCGGACGCCGAGTTCCAGAAGTTCAACAAGCGCAAGTACGCGGAATCGCTCGAGCGGCAGAAGAAGAAGGCCTACCACAAGGCGGTAGAGAAGATGAAGCGGGAGAAGAAACGCAGCAAGAGGAAATAAACTACTTCGTACCGTGTTTACTGTCTAAAAAATCGATCACTTTCCGTGCGACACTGGTGTACGCGTTCGCCGCCAGCGAGGTGGGAAATTTCAGGCACACGGGTGTTCCGGCATCGCTGCAGCGCATCACGTCCTTTTCGATCGGGACGCGTGCCAGCAGCTCGACCTCGAGTTCGCGCGTGTATCGATCCACCAGATTCTCGCCCAGCTCGATTTCGTTCGCGCACCGATCGCACACAACGTGGCTCATGTTTTCCACCAGCCCGATCAGTGGCACCTGCAGCGTTCGATACATTTGCGCACCCTTTTTCGTGATGTCGAGGGCGGCCGCTTGGGGTGAGCTTACCAGCACCACGCCCGCTATCGGTACGTGCTGGCTGAGGGAAAGATGCACGTCGCCGGTGCCGGGCGGCGTGTCGACGACGAGCACATCGAGCGGTCCCCAGGCGGCCCCTTTCAGGAGCCGCTGGATGGCGGACATCACGAGGGGACCCCGCCAAACGACCGGTCCCGTGTCGACCAGCAATCCCATCGAGAGACTGCAATGAAGTAGAAACAAGAAACACATTAGCTTCACATTCCACTCGTATCAGCTAGAAAAGGCGAAGTAAGCATACCACTTTACACCGTAGTTCAGCAGCGGAATCATCATGTTTCGTTCGTCCACCAGCGGTGCCTCGCTGAGGTTCATCATGCGCGGCACGGACGGGCCGAAGATGTCACCGTCGAGCAGTCCCACCGTCCGGCCCTGTTGAGCCAACGTTACGGCCAGATTGACGGCCGTGGTTGTCTTGCCGACGCCACCCTTACCGGACGACACGACGACGATGTGTTCCACCCCCGGCAGCGGCATCCTTTTCGGCAAACTTCTGGCCATCAACTCGGCCTGCCGCTGGTCTACCTTGGTGGATAGCAACGCCCGGGTTGCTAGATGGACGACGTCGCATCGCTTGCTAGATCGCGGCGAGGATATTAAGGACACGAGCAGTCGTTTGGAGATCATCTGCGAGCGGGTGTTTCTTGCGTTTCGTAACGATTATTTTGAGAGTTTGTTGTTGCTCTCCGTCTGACGTTGTTTACATTCATTTTGGCATTTCGTTGGAACAGGGTTGGCATTCTCATTTCAACATTTGTTATGTTTCTGTAAAATATTCATTAAAAGCAGTAAAGTAGCATTTTTTTGTCATTAAACCGATCAAAGATGGTTTTAGTCCGTTCCTCATATAACCCAAAATTAGCACAAATAATTCAAACGGCACGGTTCAAGATTAAAGGTTTCTTCACCTGCACTTATTTAGGTTTTATTCGCAAAAAACGATACTCATTCTCGATGCTTCATAAACAACGGCCGACTCGTACATCATTAGTTTCGTAGTAAACTCCATTTATCCTATCTATCTAATTAGCCCGCGTGATCGGGTCGCCCCGACGCAATCCCCGGTTCAGTTCGCCATCCTAGCCTAATAGTTTTCCCACGTTAGTTTTCAACCCACTGATCGTCGTCCTGGCGCTGCATGCGGTGTGCCAGCAGCCCCGTCAATCGATCGACCTTGGCCGTAATCGAGCCGAGCAGCACGTGCACCTCGTTCAGCTCGTGCTTCAGGAGCCGCAGCATGCGCAACACTTCCGGGGCGGCCGATTCGTTCACCTCGAACAAGGCGTTTGGTATCGGTGGCGGTGGCAGCGGTATGTCCATCCTGGGGAGCAGCACCAGCCGCGACCGTAATGGCGGCAGCGAACGACCTGATGAAGCTGCCGGTAGCGGTGGTGGCGGTGTTGCCGCCTCCGCTCTTGACGCGGACGGTGCGCTCGACAGGCGGCCGATCCGCTTTCGCGTCTTTGGGAAGCGCTTTCTGTACAGTTTCTTCGATTTCTTTTTCGTCATCATGGCACGGGTGAACCGGATGCGGGGTGCTTCGTCGGACATGATGCGAACAGCGGTATTGCGCGGGTCTTCCTATTCAACGGTTGGGGAGGATGCGTGGGCGTGTGCGCTGGCGCTCCGCAAGGTTCTAATCTGTTGCGTCTCGTTCGTCCTTAGAGGGGCCAGATTCGTGCTGTCCAGTGCCGCGTCTTCAGCATACGACCATCATCGACGCAAAAAGTTTTACCAGCGAAGAGGTCTCCGCAACAAGTAGTACCATACACTCTAATACACAGACACTTCACCCAATTAGCAAGCAAGAGATTGTTCTAGCGCCGTGTATGGGAAACGATGCGATATTGTGCATTCGTTTGTCGTGACGAACCCCGCTCACTTCGATCAGCAGCAGGAGCAATGGAGTCTTCTTTTGTTGTTGTCGATCACCTTTTGTTTGACAATTCTACATAATTGGAAGTTGTTTATTACAAGGTTCGTACAGTGCGGTACGGCATGCCAAGATGCAGAGAAACGCGTGACGGTAATACAAATTTGAATCGTCAGTTGTCTGAGGCTGAGTTATGCTGACATAGGGCGCTAACGCTCCTATAATCAGACGTATCAGGACTTGGCGAAGGTAAAATCCCGGCTAGGGAAGAAGAGTAAAAACATAAATTTTATAAATTCGGACTACAATGTAAACCCGAGTCATCAATCCACCAAACCCGTACTTGTATTAGGCGTATTTTTATTAATTCGCTTTAGAACAGCAGTTTCATCAATTTGTACAACATTCACCACCGTCTTCGCCGTCGTGTGCGCTACATCGATGAGCTATGAGTTGAGTTAATTAATGCTCGCTGTGAGTAAATATACGTCGTGGGTTTTTTCATTTCTTCTCTTCGCTATATGTGCCATGCCAGTTGCGGTGACGGCTACGAGGCTTTGCTAAACATTCTTCGCTACAATTTGATTATAGAGGTTTTCGCGCGCGCGTGACCAAAAAATATAGATTCCTTCTTCGATATATGGCATAGTAGCAAAGAGCGCTAAACGTTTTGTGCTTGCATTCGAACAGCATCCGGAGGCAGCAGCTATAGTAGCATCGGATTATATCCGCCAGCGCTTCCGCCTTCATCTCAGGTCATGGTAGTCAGGTATGAGGAAAGAATGGGAAAGTTGGTTCACCATTAGAAACCTTACACTCTTTTAGAGCTGACAAGGGGAGATTTGGGAGGGGAATGGGGGACGGCGGCCACATCAATAACATCGATTGACAAACAGACACATTCACACTTTGCTTCAAAGTTGTATATAAAAAAAAACATCTGCCTTTGGCAAACAAGTGCTACTTTTCGCTCTGGTCTTCAAGACACTTGCTGTAAGTGATCGCGTTGGGTGGGGGCACGGAAAATGCGAACGAGCTTAAATTAGTTTAAATAACGCTCACCATCCACTTACGCTTCCGGCCGAAGCCCCGAACACCGAACTCTTAATGACTAGAGATTTACCATGTGTCCCGCCATAGGTGTGTTTGGATTCAAATGAATCGCTTGTTCCGTAGGGAAGAAAGTAAATGCTAAGTAACGTAAAAAACACACATACACACACGCATACAGTTGTTCAGTAAGCTCCAAGCGACTTGCTTGCACACCAAGAGCACAGCTTAATCCCGACGCAGCTTCTTCATCTCCCACGCCGTCTGCATCGACCATATGCTGAGCGGACGCATATAACCGATCGCCCGGTAGTGCCGCTCGGCGTACACCGCCTCGGGCGTTTCAAAGTTCATCCCGATACGCTCCGACAGCGCCCGGTAGAGTCCACCGGCCGTTTGGAACGCCTCCCACCAAGAGCACAGCTTAATCCCGACGCAGCTTCTTCATCTCCCACGCCGTCTGCATCGACCATATGCTGAGCGGACGCATGTAACCGATTGCCCGGTAGTGCCGCTCGGCGTACACCGCCTCGGGCGTTTCAAAGTTCATCCCGATGCGCTCCGACAGCGCCCGGTAGAGTCCACCGGCCGTTTGGAACGCCTCCTCGAACATGCCCTCGTGGATCATGGTGGAGGCGAGCGCGTACGTCACGCCGGTCCAAACCTCCTCGCCCTGTATGGTGGACGTGTCCGGCCGGCCATCCTTGTTCGGTTGCCCGCTCGGCACGTACCCATTGACCGCGCCCATCTGTCCGCCGCAGAAGCGCATCACGTTGTTCTCGTAGATGGTGCGCATCGCCAGCCGGACGTTCTCCTTCGGAAAGACGTCGTAGTCGAAGCCACACGCGCGCAGATACCAGTGCCCGCACAGCTGGTCCGACATGATGCTGTTCTTCGAGCCGCTCTGCGCGTCGAACCGGTAGTACGTCCCGTTCCACAGCTTCTCCTCGAACGAGGCGCGCCCCTTGTCGAGAATCGCCTTGTAGCGATCGCTGTCCTCCGCCTGGTCGAGCAGACTGGCCATCGCCGACATGCAGTGCAGGCTGGCGAGCCACAGTCCGCCGCAGTACGCGCTCGGCCCGTCCATGACCCACGTGTCGTACGTCTGGTCCGGCGACTTGCTGTTCTCGATCACACCGTCGTCGTCCTTGTCCCACTCGAGCGAGCGTTCCAGCACCGACCGGCAGGCCGGATACATCGCCTTCAGGTAGGTGAGCGCATCCATCAGGTACACCTTGCCGTTCGTCTCGTTGATGTACATCGAGGCCGACTTGCGGTTCGCCGCCTTATTGTCGACCGGGGAGCCGGCGCCGTTGCTGTTCGGTCGGTTCCGATTGTCCTGGATGTACGTGTCGTACATGCTCTCCTTGTCGATGAACTCGATCGAGCTGAACTTGCTGGCGTTTTCCGCGTTCAGCTGCGCGTAGTGGTTGAGCGTGTAGTAATCGCGGTACACCTGCAGGATGAACTTGATGTTCAGATCGCGCCACTCCGACACGTCGTGGATCGGGTACGCGTTGATCAGATCGAACGGTTCCTCCGCTGGCGAGAAAAGGGCGGGGCAGAAAATACAATATAAGTTTCACTTTAAAACCCCCTCCTCCCAGTTGGCTTCAAGCCGCGTCTCTTACCCGGATCACCGAGATCGTGCGGGACCGAGTTCTTGATCTTCCTCGGAATCACCTTCCCATCGTACAGATGCTTCCTGCCCTCGGTGATCTCTCGCTCTATGCTATCCTTATAGTCGTACTGGATGCTCACCTACATAATGGCGAAAACAGACTCTTTCAGTGGTTTTGAAAACTAGAACTGGGTCAACAAACTCACCTGCAGATTCGGCCAGAGGCTAGCCAATGCATGCGATGCGTAGAAGTGGACATCGTACGTGCTGTACATACGATACTCGTGACCCTCCAGGTACGAGTAGCGTCCGTACGCCAGACGAGGATCGTCGTACGGTAGATCTTGTTGATCGTCCATCGTGAACCACACGCTGCCACCGTCCGCGATGAAGTACAGCTCGTTGAAGATTGCACTCTTGTACCAGTCCGGAAGATCCCTGCGGATAAGGAGAGTCCAGTCATCAGCACATTGAAACCAAATTACTAGCATCGCACTTACGCATCGTCCAGAATCGGTCGCTGCCACTCGTCGATCAGTCGCTCCCATTTGCCGTAGTTGTTGAGCGCGTAGTCCGAGATCATCGGTCCGGCGTCGCCGCTCCGGCCGAAGTACTTCGTGTAGTAGCGATGGTACTCCTTGCCGCGCTTCTGGAAGTGCACCTTCGGCATGTCCCACACGAGCGCAAACTCCAGCTGCGACGTTGTACCGGGCTGCACCAAGATCTGCCCGCTGACGGCGACCGCAACGTCCTTCGCTGGAAGAAGAACCACCCGTGAGTATCGTAATGTGACCGTCGTGAGCACACTTACACTTCAGCGTCTCGTCGTTGCATTTCTCCGTCAGGTGGCCGTGCTCCTTCAGCTCGCTCCACAGCTTCTCCCCGTTGCCGGTCGGATCGAACCGCTCGCAGCGGGTCAGATTGATCTCGGACGAGCCGCGGCAGCTCACGCAGTACGTGCAGGGCATGTCCGCGATCGTCTGCCGGATCGCAACGCCCCGCGCGTTGCCCTGCGTGAACGCGCTCGTCTCGCTGGCCCCGTCCGCGTCCTGCTTCTTCGTGCCGGTGCCGTTCTTGAACGTGAACGTCAGCGTCACCTGCCGGTCCTTGTCGCACACGTTCTCCACCGTCCACACGAACACGCCGCACGGCAGCGAGCTCTCCTTGTAGTCGTGCGGTATGATCGGCGAGATCTGGCGCTGCACCAGCCGGATGCCGTGCTCGCTCAGGTCGTACTCGGACCAGGCGCGCGGGTACAGGGCCGTGTAGCTGCACCGCGACGCATCCAGCGCGCTCTCCCAGCTGCCGAGCGGATTCTTCGGGCGGCTGTAACGACGCGATTTGGAGGTGGAACCACGGTTCGATGAAGCGTACGGTTGCTCGTTAGTGGAACGATTGCTGGCGGTGGTGGTGGTGCGCAAGCGGGTTTGTTTGTGTGTTGAGGCGTGTGTGTATGTGTTTGCAGTGTCGTTACGGCATAAGTTCGGTTTTGGCAATGTTAGGCACCGAACAAAGGAAAGCAAATAAAATGGCGAAGCGTTCGATGGCGTTTGCAGCAGGATGAGAGAATGGTTAATGTAGATGTTAGTGTAAAGCGTTAAAAAAGCAAGCAAATATCTTATCAAACTACCACACACGACACTGTAAGTAAGTGTAAGTGTTATTAACATATGAGAGTTTGAGAGTAATTAAAATAA
>KZ072349.1:12279-25028 GCA_002091845.1 Anopheles cracens
TTACTCGAGCCATCTCGTGAAAGTGCGCTCGTGCGATTGCTCAATCGCGAGCAGCTGGAATGGAGCATTAGCGCCTATCGAGCGTCGATCGAACACGCATCCTCGCACGAAAACGCACCCGCCACGCACTGTGCCATCATCTCGTCCTGTGTCCCGTAAAACGCCCGGAAACGCGCGTACAAGCGTGCCCTTGTCAGCGAGCGACAAACCAACGCGAACCATCCGCAACGGTTTCGGATCGTCCGTCGACTAACGCCATCATGTGCGCACCGAGCGTGGAAAAGCGGCCCGCTGTGGCTTGTGTGGACTGCACTAGCCACCCTCTCCCCCGAACCCTTCCCCACATCCTCCACGCACACACACAGTAACACCCAGAGTCCACCGGAGAGCGTTCGGTTTGGGGCCACGCGAACGATCGTACCCCAATCCGGCCGATTGGAGGCCTCACGGACAACACACGAATTGGGGAGCACTTGGTTCGGGTCGCTGGAGCGAGCGCACAGATAGGACAGTGCGCACGAGCGAGAGGGCGAACACAGGGCCGGCTGGCGGGCGCATCCCGAGCGTGTCTCGCAAAAGAGCGAAACTGACGGCGAGCTGAGTGAGCGTCGTTGCCTGCTCGGGCTCGTGCTCGTGCTTTGTGTCAACACAACCACACGGAAGCACACGCTCCCGGAATGGGAGCTTTCCCGCTCGGGAGCAACGCATCGGTGCACGCTTCACCGAACGGCGTCACCGTCATGGCCGCGCCGTCATCGTCATCGTGAGGGGCAACAGAGGAGGCAAATGGGAAGAAGAAAGAAAAAAAAGGCACGCTATCTCCCATGTGCGGCACAGAAATGGGATGACACGGTGAAATGCAGACATTGGGCACCCGGCACCCATTCGAGCGGGAACTCATTTCCTCGTTAAGTTTGCACTCAATTCGACGAAAAATGCTTTGTTTGGGAAACGGTACAGCGATTTGAATTTGAAAGCGATTTCGATATTAACAAGCGCGTTTGATAAGGATTTAAACATTGTTTTAAGCAATATCGAAAGCTTAAACGTGGAAATTTGTTAACAATTCATTATAATTATTTTACAATATTGATGAACGATCATTCAATTGTGCCCCATCCCAAGCAATCCGGGGATGATGGAGACGCCTGGTTGGTGGTAGAATAAACTAACAAGTGCTATATTAAAATCATTCGATCGTTCATTCACAAGCACTGTTTGAAAAGCTAAACAAATATTGAATCAATTAATTTTTCGTTCGAATGTATCGAAACCAAATTAAATAAAAAATGTATCTTTTTTTCTATAATCGTTCTCGTAACATTATCTGTTTGTATGTATGCGCCACTACAGGAGTTAATCAAGATAATGAGGCTTTAGTCGTCTTTCATGCACACTTGAATGCACCCAGACAGTGCGCTTCTACGTTGTTGCAATGGGCTAGCCTCCACCGTCCTGTCGGCTCCCCAAACGGTCTTACAAAAACAAAATACCATGTACGTACACACACACACACACACACTTTGTAGATGGTTTTATTATCCACCAGCGGAATACAGCAAGAAGTGCACGGCGCACACAAAGCATATGCATGCAATCATGCACGGAAAAACGCACCGTGTCGATGCAGTCGGCCTCGGCCGGTCGTCCCGGAAGCCTACGGAGAGGATAAACAAAAAAAAACATAAAAAAATATTTTTACCGTTCTCGATAAATGCATTTCTATGAAACATGAAAAGAAAAACGAACCAGGTGTACTAGCGACTGCAGAAACTACTAACATATCCATTCATGATAAGCTCTTTAACGTTGCAACGAACAACCATTTCAATAATCTCTCCACGTGCATCTTCCTAATATAATTGGTGGTGTAAATTATTACTGAAATGAAAACACTCTCTCTCCCCCTTTTCCTACTCGTTGCTTCAGCCTTTATCCTCTCGACACAGCTTTCATGCTGTTAACATCACCCCTACCTTGGGAAAGTAAAGAACTTGAACTCTAATCATTTGGCAAGCTTCCTTCCTCGGTGACCCGAAGGCAAACAAAACTCCCCACCCCGCGACTGGCTGGGTGAGATAAAATAACGAAGAAGAAATTAATAGCGAACCGGTCGGCCTAACCATCCAACCACCGCCGGGAAATCGATTTCCCGGTCAAGGCGGAGCAGGGTGCTGGAAGCAACCGTGGTGCATCGACTTCTGTTCAGTCAATTGGAAGCCATCGCAGACACTTTCGACATGCTTTTTTTGGAAGGGGGGAAGGGAGAGGAGGGCGAGGAGGACGTGATGCCGTGTGTGTGTGGGTACATGAGTAACACGTTTTTCCACGGCAAAAGTTCGTCCGAACGCCCTGCCGGAGCGTGGAGCGCGGGGGAACGAGATGGTTGCTTTTGACCTGCATTCGTTGTTCTTTCGGCGCTGCAGACGGTTGCAGACACTCCGGTGATCTCTCTGTCGCTGCATCTGTCTGGGTCCGCTCTCTCGCACCCGGCTGCCGGTCGTTCCGTGTGCGTGTTCGTGTTACCGATGCCTGAAGGCTTTCAAACTTTTTGCACCCAAGCAAAACCCATAATGAACCAAAAACGAAGAGGAAACATATCAGATCAAATAGTATAATGTTATGTGACAGGATCATATTAGCACAACCTGTTCAACTATGGGTAAGCCAATAATAGAGAGAGACATGGAGAGAGAAATGTAACGTGTACACAGAAAATGAGCAAACAGATTTAGTTTTCGATGTTTATGTTAATCTCTTAGTGTTTTTCCACATTAATTTTTATCTTTTTATTAATCATTTTGAATTAAATTTATGTAGTATGTATCATTGTTTATTATTGTTACTATTACGAGACATTGAAATATTATGAAGACTGTGCAATATTATGAAGCAACAAACAGATATAATGTACAAATTGCACCCAATAATAACTGTCTTTAGAGTAATACTTTATTTAAGTTCGGGTTATATAATGCTGTTCTTATAAAACCATTCTACAGAAAACCAAATGAAAAAGTTTCAAGTGAAAGTTTATGGAGTCAATATTGTGTATAAAAAAAACATAAAAAAATATTTTTACCGTTCTCGATAAATGCATTTCTATGAAACATGAAAAGAAAAACGAACCAGGTGTACTAGCGACTGCAGAAACTACTAACATATCCATTCATGATAAGCTCTTTAACGTTGCAACGAACAACCATTTCAATAATCTCTCCACGTGCATCTTCCTAATATAATTGGTGGTGTAAATTATTACTGAAATGAAAACACTCTCTCTCCCCCTTTTCCTACTCGTTGCTTCAGCCTTTATCCTCTCGACACAGCTTTCATGCTGTTAACATCACCCCTACCTTGGGAAAGTAAAGAACTTGAACTCTAATCATTTGGCAAGCTTCTTTCCTCGGTGACCCGAAGGCAAACAAAACTCCCCACCCCGCGACTGGCTGGGTGAGATAAAATAACGAAGAAGAAATTAATAGCGAACCGGTCGGCCTAACCATCCAACCACCGCCGGGAAATCGATTTCCCGGTCAAGGCGGAGCAGGGTGCTGGAAGCAACCGTGGTGCATCGACTTCTGTTCAGTCAATTGGAAGCCATCGCAGACACTTTCGACATGCTTTTTTTGGAAGGGGGGAAGGGAGAGGAGGGCGAGGAGGACGTGATGCCGTGTGTGTGTGGGTACATGAGTAACACGTTTTTCCACGGCAAAAGTTCGTCCGAACGCCCTGCCGGAGCGTGGAGCGCGGGGGAACGAGATGGTTGCTTTTGACCTGCATTCGTTGTTCTTTCGGCGCTGCAGACGGTTGCAGACACTCCGGTGATCTCTCTGTCGCTGCATCTGTCTGGGTCCGCTCTCTCGCACCCGGCTGCCGGTCGTTCCGTGTGCGTGTTCGTGTTACCGATGCCTGAAGGCTTTCAAACTTTTTGCACCCAAGCAAAACCCATGAACCTGGCTTGCTCGTGTTTGCAATTGCTTTTCCCTGCTCGTTTCTCCTTCTCTTTCTCTCTTTTTCTCTCTTTATTTCTCTCTCTCTCTCTCTCGTTCTAGCTGTTTCTCGCACTTGCCAGACTTGCTTTGAACAAATGATGCAACTCGGGGAGATTTTTCCGTTTTTTTTTTTTTGTTGCTTTCGGCCAGCCTCATACCACGCGTCGTGATGCAAGTAAACTGCATCGTCGGATGGTAAGGCGGAGCAGAGCGGGAGCACCCGCGAAAGGGGTGACGTTGGCGGCGGTCGTCTTTCATGCACACTTGAATGCACCCAGACAGTGCGCTTCTACGTTGTTGCAATGGGCTAGCCTCCACCGTCCTGTCAGTCCGTCCCCAAACGGTCTTACAAAAACAAAATACCATGTACGTACACACACACACACACACACTTTGTAGATGGTTTTATTATCCACCAGCGGAATACAGCAAGAAGTGCACGGCGCACACAAAGCATATGCATGCAATCATGCACGGAAAAACGCACCGTGTCGATGCAGTCGGCCTCGGCCGGTCGTCCCGGAAGCCTACGGAGAGGATAAACGCGCACCCATCGTGTGCAGGAGGCGATACAAATGAAAGAGAGAGGGAAAAAAAGTAAAAACAACACTAACACACCAACCGATTCAAGCAGCGGACGCAGCCGCAACACATTACACTGGATTCTGAGCGTCCCGGCGACGCTATTCATTGCGTCGAAACACTTGAGACAAATTTGATGACATCCTCAGACGGTGGCGGAGTTGCCGTGCTTGTTGGGCCGTGGCGGCTGGCGTGTGCTAGACTTGCGCCGCAAAGAACAGAGCACACTTCGCTTCGGCTTCGCCAACGGTTAGAGTCGAACTCCACTGCTGGTTCCTTCGGGAGTGTAATTCGAGGTGCTTGCTGTGTAACTTTTGGTTTACAAGCGCTGTACCAACAGCAGGAGGATTTTAACGATTGGTTACTCAGACCAATAGAACGGGGGTAGCAATATTTTTAATGGAAATTGTTTCACTGTGTCGAAAGCTACACATTTTTAGGAGTTTCGCTGTAGTCTGTCTCTTTATGGATCTTCATCTTGTCTCACTTTACTTCATCCTTTACTTTATCATACCTCAGTCCTGTCCTTTCTTTCTTAAATAGTTACTTAAATTTACCAAACAAAACTACGTACACATATTTGTATTGTAGCAATGAAAATAAAACATTATTCAGAAAAAAATATAAACAAACTGAAAACGAAAATTCTCCGTTATTTTCAAAAACAATTCTGTGAAACGCAAAAGCAAGAATATATAAAAAAACAAAAACTTATTAATCGTTGTTTCATTTTTTTATAAAGCCATCTTCCCGGTATTCGGTGAAACTATCTTGCTTTCATTTGGATCGGTTTAAAAAAAGTTATTGTTTCAGCATAATTTATTTTCCAAAATATTTTGTGTAATTTCAAATTTTTTATCGAATTTTCTATATTTATAACTATAAAAAATAACAAATTTAGCAAAACGATGTATTTGAAACATTCTTTATAATATTTTAATTTGCTTATAGAACCTGTAAAATTACGTAAAAAAATGTGTCAAGATGCTGACTGAAAGATTGACGTTCACTCAAAATATAAACAAATAGGCAACACACACTTGGTGAAAAGAAAGTTATGAGGCAAATCGATCGCAGTACAATTTAAAAACTGTTTACTTACTTTTTCTTAGTATTTAGCGCAAATACCAACTCAATCATGTATGCTATCTTACGGACTGCAAGACTAATTAAATCCTTCAAAAATCTGGCTACAAAGCCCTCGCTAGTCCAGATGAGATTTGGTCTTACCCGCCTTATCGACACGTATTAAACAACAGGACACATCCGGATACAGAAAATTGTAACCTTCATCTAGAAGATAACTCAAACATCCTCCAAAGTCACTCTGACTTCCGATGCTCCACTGGCTTTCCGGAAAAAAGGGTTCCGCGAGTAGTTAGTAGCTTACCCACACACCGATCCACCAGCCAAAATCGAATCTTCCGGCACACTTTCACTGACACATAAAACGAGATGGCACCGAAAAAAACTGTTCCCTCCTCCTCCCCTTCTAATCTCTCCATCCCTCCGCAGCATACACACGGGTTGCGATCGTCGAAGCGCAAGGGAGAAGAAAAACCGCGTGGCAAATAAATTTGAATAATTTATCACCGTGCGCAATAATTTTGCACCCGAAAACAACGACATCCTTAACGGTAATTATTATTCATGTTTATCGTCGTGCTGTTTGCCGCACGGAACGCGTCAGAGTGGGGGAGGAGGGGGAGGGTGAAGGAGCGCCAAAGCCTAGCCCTCTTCTTCGGCAACACATTCCTTGGAAGGGGGGTGAACGGCCGGGCGTATTTTTCGTGGGCGGGTTGACGAAAACTAAAACTTCTAATTATTTTATCATTACGGTTTTTTGGGCAATCGAGCGTGGGGGGTGGGGCATAGTGGAGTGAGAGAGAGAGAGAGAGATAAAGCTGTTGCCACCCGCCGTTGTTCCGTTCAGGAACTGTTTCAGCCTCCGAAGTCTAATAAATTGTCGGTAATCATTGGGAGCGGGAGCCCGAGCCCGTTTTTCTCGAGCCCGTTTTATTATTTCTCGCAATAGTGTTCATTTAATCTGTCTTAACCGTTTTCAGTGTGCCACAAGCAGCCGACGGGAGTTAATTCATGTGGACTAATTTTAATACCTTTTGCAATTATCGTTACCAGCCTTTTTGTGCGTTGCTTGTTTGTTCTGAAAGTGCGGGAATAATGTCATTGCTTTTAAATTTACACCACATTAACGTTCCTCCATACGGCGCCTCGCGATATGGCAAAGGTGTGTGTCTGTGTGTGAAAAGTAACATTCCCGTTAGATTAATGCCAATCGACCGCAACCGATCAATTACTGGCACCGGCCCAGGCCGGATGACTTTTTTCACCGCTTACACCGGCCCATTTAGGAGCGCATCCTCGGCAAGGACAATTAATTCCACTCTCGTCCCGCGCCCGCGCGCGAAAAATAGCTTCGAGCTGCCGCCTCGAGCACAACCCAAGTTCCCTGCCCCGGCCCCGGGGCCGGTCAATTTACATTTTAAAACACACGGAACAATTACTTGCAGCCGGGCGATAATCGGATTGCGAGCCGCGCGGCGCGCTGGTGGATTTAAATAAATAAATTTAATTTAATCGGATAATCGCGATTGACCAGTTGGCTTTATCGAGTCCGGTCCGGTGCGGGGTGCATGGATGGAAACCCCAGCGAAATGGGAGCAGCGTAGATCGTAATTGTGTTTGTTCCGGGGAGTAGTTGGAAAAGTATGTCAAATTTGCATTACTATTGAAATCGTTTCAGTTGAGCACAATAAGTGAAACAGCAAATTCTAATCAGTTGGTAAAAGGAAGCTCATTTATGGGTTCTTACATTGGCATGCATAGCTAATATGAACGTTTCGTACTATTTCTCAATGTTCGACAAAGAGGATCAGTCAATCTTGTAATCGATGTTATACATTCTACATGTTTTGAAATTATTATTAATTCAAATAAAATACCAAGCACTGGAATACAACTGTCCAGCCTGTTTATAAATGCAATACCTCTTCGTTTCAAAAATAGTTTTTGTGCTTCTCTATTAGTAAATGGTCTTTGGTCACAGTGATATGTTACATTGTCAAGCATCTAAAGCTAGAGAAGGCTACTGGCTGGGGCAATTAACAGAAAGTTTTTGTTCCAGACAGTCACGAAGAGATGGCAAAAACATCTAAATGGCGGTATCCAATCTTTGAGCAACAGGAGATCGCCTAAGCTGATCTTTACACTCCTTAACAGATGACGAATGCACCATTAATGTCTAAGATGTCTTTAACAACACGAGCGATTTTAAACAATCTTCTGGAACATGCTAACTATTGGTAGGAAAGTTAAAGTGAAAGTGTTCTGAATCATCTCATCATCAAGGTAAGAGGTTCATTGAAAACTTAGAGAGTTTTCTTGTTTTCCTTTCTGAGTAAGTTATGAGAGAGAAAGTGCCTATGAGGTGCTTACAAACTAACAGCACTAACCTCAGCGAATGGCTGCTTCTTCCAGTAATGATGGAACTGATTCATTTTTCAAGATCTTTGCAAAGAAAGCGGTTAAAAGCCAAGCAAACAACAGCTAGCATGATAGTCTGGAAAGGCGGAAGTTTGGATTTGGATGAAAAATGAGTCTATTATTTCAACAGTTTTCTCTCATTAGTATTGTCTGGTCTCATCAACAAATTCAGCACTTTGTTTGTTGTTCTCCTACTACTAGAAAAAAATCCATTTAAAATGAAATATCCGACATTTTCATATCCGTTTATATGAGTCTTAGGCCTTTTATGCATAATATAAATAAGCATCAAACAAAAAAATCACCCTACATTGATCTATTGATCTTTTTTCAATAGCGACTCCTACAGCAGTGGGATGTTTATAATTTCTAGCCTCACCACATCAGACGCGGAATGAAACCCCCATCCGGTCGATTGGTGCACCCGCATTCATCGGCACCACCTGAAGGTGGCAGCAGTCAACCGAAAAACTTGCAAGCAGCTGCACTTACCATAATGATTACGCTGTGAATACGCTGCCCACCGTTTGGCGCTGCACGTTGCGGAGCAAGTGGCCATCGGCTGCTAACATATGTGTGTTGCGCCACTCGGCTTTCCTTGTTTCTATTCAGCTACTTGTTCGGCTTCATTCGACGCCCTTCGCCCGGGGGACGTGTCTGATGAACCGGCATAAAAACCCCGTCTTCAGTGTCTGACTCCTTCTGGTGACTCCTGTTCCTCAGCGTGCCCCAACCGACCAGACGACTGTAT
This sequence comes from Anopheles cracens, assembly GCA_002091845.1. NCBI lineage: Eukaryota > Metazoa > Arthropoda > Insecta > Diptera > Culicidae > Anopheles > Anopheles cracens. The sequence goes on from KZ072349.1 coordinate 21,112, forward strand.
GGTTGAATAGGTAGCTGGGGTATAGCGAACACGAAAAAAAAACACAAAAAAAACCGCCCACACTCATCTTCTCGTGGGCAACGCAAACGAACAGAACAGAAAAAAAACCTCCAGCGAACCCAACTAAGAACCCACGGCAGATAGGAGCTAATCATTCGTTTAACTAGCATGCCCGGGTCGAGTGGGCCCGTCCGCCGTCGGACGAGCTTCTTGTGTATGTGGTGCATTAATTAGCATTTTAAAAATCCATGTGCACTCCGCTGAAAGCCGCCTCTCTGTTGTTTGTGATCCGTAGCTTTTTTCCGCTGCGGCCTAAACGATACCGGAAGCGAAAAAACGCGGAACGCGGAATCATTATGTGTGAACGATGGCTGAAAAAAGTGATCATACCGGAGTGAACCGGGGGAGAAGAAAAAACTACACACACGCTCACCTGACGGACTGCATCATTGGTTTTCTTTTTTCTCTCTCTCTCCCTGGCTGTTGCTTTCAACATCAATCCAACGGCAGTGAAAGAGAATCACCCAGAGTAGAGCCGCGCCCAGCCTAGGAAATGGCAAGGCAATTTTCCTAATGGATTATCGGGGTGGGAGGATGAAAAAAAAAGCGAAAAGATTTTATGCCGCATATTCCACCGACGCATTATTGCACGGGCACGGGGTCACGTTGACCACTCGCACCCGGAACGGCGAGATTTCATCAGCAAGAGATTGAACTCGCGTGCAGCGAACGGCCGCTCCGTTTGAAGATTGAACGTTTGAAGCATGCCCGAGTCGCGGGACGGCCGCGTGTTGGGCAGGCCATCTCGTGCAGTAATGGAAGTGATTGCTAAGCCAATCTCGTCTTCTGTAATTGAACCAAATGACTCCCAACTGATGCCGGCTGACGACGCCTCGCCGTTCGATGCGTACGATGCTAAATCGAACGTTTCGATGGAGGCGCCCGGTTATGCACGCCGGCCATATGGGATGGAATCAATTACTCTGGCCTTATCGATTCGATTCGTTCGAGAGAGATGGTGTGGAAGAAAAGGGGATGGTGAACGAATGCAGCCATACATTTCTTGCAACAGGTATAATGGATTGATATCGGCAAAAGAATATTACAAAAATTTAAAAAAAATCAGAAAGGATTTAAAAGGGTTTTAAAAGCTGTTAAAAATTGATAGGTTAGGGCGTCTCAATAAGAGTTAAAATTCTTCTGAAACCATTAATAGCAATGCTACCAGCTGCATAGAGTACTATTTTTTGCCGTAGAAGTTCTGTAATACTCATTACATCCCCGATTCGACTTCTTAAACTTTGGGATTTTTATTTGTTATAATATAGTCAAATACACGCTTTAATTCGGTCTTATCGATCATGATTCTACTGCTTCTTGTAGAATTAGGATGAATAGGTGATTTTTTTTATACCTTCAACTGCCCACAGAATGTTTCAACATGCTGCAAATATGGATCCTAGGACAATGGATGGTTTTGTACTGGATTTGAAGATAATTTTCCAATTTAATTACATTTAATGTAATCTCCTCCCACTTACAGGTTATGGGGTGAGCAAAACTGTGTTTCAAATCCTTCCGATGGTTTGTTATAACGTTTTGAAAATGAACAAAAAAACGTTTAGGTTTGACGAAAGCGAATTTTTATATAGTAGAGTCTTGTGGTACCGATGTTTGAGCAAAAACTAAAATTATGTAGTATAAATACGGTCGATTTGCATATTAGCTAAAGACACCAACTCTTACAACAGTCAAGTCTTTTTTAATCTTTTGCAGACAAATGACGACTGATTGTCCTACATATTCCTACATAAGCCTAACATCGAATAGATTGATACTCCATTCTGTAGTATAATTAGTTGGTGTGTTATGGCTCCCTGCAAAATGCAGAGGTCACTAAGGTTCAAATAAGGATACGATAAGATTCCGAGAACGTTCCAACAGCATTCCAATAAGGATCTGTTATGTCTCCGATAACGTTCCTGTGAGGTTTCAGCCAAGGAACTTCGGCTTCTGAAGTTGTGGAATGAGATATATGAGATGTGGTAGTTACCGCTTGATCCGTCTCTACCTTAAGAATATAAAATTGAATATTGTCTGCATAATAGCCTCATCATAACATGAATCTTCATTACAGGAGACTCTTGTATAGAAATTCTTAACGTAATATCCCTTTAAAACCAGCAATACGCACCCACTTTCCATTCGAACGACCATCGCGCGTATTTTCATCCCAATCGGTCTAAACGGTTGCACATCCATGTACGGGATCCACCATTCAGCGCGTTCGGAACTGCCCCGGACGTCAAGTGCACTTGACTAGCGCAACTTATTTCGTTTCAAGACGCACGGTTTTTCACCTTCACCGCACCGCCACCATCGAGAAAACAACTCCCACGAGAGAGCTTCTTAAAGAATCGGCTGCTTTACGCTCGGGGGAAATGCGATTGTCGACGGGAACGACAATCTCGCCCACTCGCGCTCCTCGACCAAGGTGGACCTTCGTGCGAAGGTTCTTCCGGTACAACCGTGCGACAGAGTAACCGCAACCTGTACCGAGGGTTTCGGTTGGGTTTCGTTCCCAGGGCAGCGCAACGGTAGCAGCAGACCACCCGGAGCAAACAATGGGATCGATGTGAGGATTTGGCCTGTCCCTCGAAACGTGGCACGGCTGGGTGTTCACAGAATCGAGCAGAATCTTAAGAAAGTCGAACCGGAAAGTCCGAAAGTTTCCTCGCCGTTCGGGGGCTGCTGCGCGGGATTGCCGAGGACAATCCATCCCCTTCACGGAAGGGATCAGACGTCATCGTGCCTCCCAGTGCCAACCACCCGGAGCAAACAATGGGATCGATGTGAGGATTTGACCTGTCCCTCAAAACGCGGCACGGCTGGCTGTTCACAGAATCGAGCAGAATCTTAAGAAAGTCGAACCGGAAAGTCCGAAAGTTTCTTCGCCGGTCGGGGGCTGCTGCGCGGGATTGCCGAGGACAATCCATCCCCTTCACGGAAGGGATCAGACGTCATCGTGCCTCCCAGTGCCGGACGGTGCCGGTGCTCGAAATGAAATTGAGTGAGACCGAGTGAGCCGGGCTGATGATTTCTGCTTCCACCGGTCCAGCACACCCACACAATCCACAACCGCAACGGTGCGCACGACACACACGCATACAAGCATACCACAGAAAAAGGTAGGACACAGGTAGCTCGCCCCAGCGCTGGAATTGCCAGCATACGTGAGATCCGGACCGTAATTGAATATTATTGTGCTGACATTTTTCAAGTGGATTTACCATCAAGCTGCATGACAGATTGGACCGTGGCCTGGGGTGGAGGATGCCAGGCGATCGTTGATTGCCGGCCCCAGCACCTGGCGTCGACGGTGAAACGGATCCGGTTCGTTCACGATTCAACGGATGCTTCCTACGTGGTTCGATCGTTGATTGCAATGGATGCGTTGGTGGACGCTTTTGGGTGACTTCTTTCGGCGCTGTGTTGACCAGCCGCCAGCTGTTATGCAACGTTATGTTTCCTAGTCCGACAGGTTTTGTCATGAGCAGGAAAATGTATATGCGTGTTACTGAGCTAACAGCATCAGCAGAGCTTTCTCTATACATACGAGCAAATAAATTAAATATAAAATAAAAAACCTTTTGAAGTCAAAACACAACATTTGACATGTTAAAGGATGCACACAGCCTTAAAAAATTAAAGAGAATCAATTGCTGCAATTTAAATTTCGTATTTGAATCAAATCGACTTTAACTTTTAATATTTAAAGCATTTGTTCGCATCATTTGATTGCATTTTCCATTATTAGGTCTTTTTTATTCCAGATACTTCTGAAGCTCGTAAATTCTGACTGTATTGTCATTTCACCAACATATAATAAGTAAGTATTAGGCTGCCGTCCTTAGTCA
>KZ072349.1:34321-46279 GCA_002091845.1 Anopheles cracens
ATATTACATCACCGAATACCGATTTCGAAACGGAAGGTGGATGGCACCCTTTTTCCACCGGCATCGAATACCAGCGGGCGTGAAATGTCGTCTTTTTCTTATGCGGCTAGATAACAGCATAAGCACGGATGTGTCTGGCAGAGGCTTGACTAAACCATCTGTCTTTATATGTTCGAAACGGCACATCAAAAAAAGAACTCACAGCTTAAAAACACCACACGCCACCACACCTCCGCTTACGAAATATTTGATGCTCAATTCGGAACGAGATTCGTTTCGTCACAATCTTTTGCCGGTGCTTGTGTTAAAAAAACAACAAAATATCCCACCTCCACCCTCCACTTTATTGACATGATTAAGTGCCACATTTTGTGTGCGTGGTAATATTTTTTCCGCGTTTAATCATAAGCCGCCGGTGGTGGCAGCGTGCGCGATCGCATACAGCGCGTTTTATGACAGCGCACCCAAGTGCCACCGGCATGCCGGAAGCCAACTTAATTTGTTTTGGGAGCGAACGCGCGAATCGAATATGCAAGCCGGGCTTGATAAAGAGCTGTAAACGATGCCAAAGCCATATCGTTTGTTGTTGTTTTTTTCGCCCATCCGCGATGAAGGCGATCGTTTAAAGTCGCACCTTCGATGGAGGAATTTAACAGCAAGCAAAAACAAACGCACATGTAAGTGGTGGTTCATTTTTTGCTGTTGTTCCTTTTTCAAAATCATCACCGCGCTCGGTGAGTGATTTTCCATCGCGTTTTCTTTTTAATGCTTTTTTTGCTGCTGTGCTGCTGCTGGTTGCAAAATCCATACTTTATTTTTTTCCTCCCCCGGTTGGTGGCAGTTTTTCATCGCGCGTCCTGTAACCCCGTGCGACTGCTGCCATAACACGCTGAATTTCAATGAGATTAGTCTTCATGAAATATTTATGTTTTGTTTCTCAGCCTCCGGAGCCGGCGTATGATGACGCTCGCATGCCTTTTTTTCTCCTCTCGGTCGCCCGTTTTCTTCCAGGTGTGAACCGTGTCACCGGTTCGTTGCCTGCCGCAGCAAACTGTCTCTCGCTCTCTCTCTTTGCTTCCCCTCTACATCCGGCTTAGGGTTTAGGGCTCCTGAAAGGGTGCCGCGATTTCGAAAACAAAGCAGAAAAAAACGAGACCAAACCGTCCACGAGGACACCGGCACGTCAGGCAATTGAATGCAAAATTATACAAATTTGCGCTCCCACCGGAACAAGGCAGAAAGATTTCCACTGCACACACAAACACACACACAAACCCCGAGAGTGCAAGAGTGCCGTGGTGTGCGGGTGACAGGTGAAATTGACGTTAAGAAGGATTTCGTTTTCCCACGTGTTAGCCGCGCACGCTGCAAACCCGTGCACTCAGGCTCCCTCTCTCCCAGCCCAATTGAACCCAATTTTCGGTGACGAAAATCTGACGGAGGAGGAATATTTTCCACCGTGGTGCGTGTAACAATTGTCTCAGCAGAAGAAAGAAAAAACGCACACCGTACCTGCTTCATTATGGTGCCGCGTAAGGTAAAATATTATGCATCCCGGGGAGTGTGCGCTTTTTTTCCTCTTAACTCCGTATGTGAGTGTGTGAAAAAAGTGCGAATTGATTCGATTCGATTTTCCGTCAACTGTCAAACCCCGCCTAAGCCAGCTCCGGCTCGGCGCAATTCCAATATAAGCCGCTAACAGAATACGCTCGTAAAATTTGAATAAGATCTCTGTTGCAGCGATTTTCAGCTATTCTCCTGACGCGTCTCCTTTCGAGGCACACACAGTTTTATCTCCCCGATTTTTTGGGGGGATGACAGTGAGAAGGAGGCAGGTCGGTTCACTCCCACCTTTTCGCGCAGAAAAGCAAACGTGAAAGCTAATCTCACGTGCCCAAAATGCGAATATTTAACTGCGCGTTACAAATCGTGCGTGTGCTGGGTTGGCTTATTGTTTCCATTCCCGGCTTCCCGGCTCCCGGTGGAAATGAATTCTGCCACAGCTCAACCGTGCAGGAGTCATTTCCTTTCTCTGAAGGGCGGCAGTGATCGAAAAAAATACTCTCGTCCCGTGCCTGTACGAGATACCTTTGGTGAATTGATAAGAAAACCGGCTTTGATTGGCAATTTGACGCGGTTAGGGATGGTGAATTGCTTGTGGTGTTTATTGAATGTGATGATATCAGCGCTGCGAGGTGTGTGATTTAAAAGTACATTTTCAAACCATATTAGGATTGGTTTATGTGTGTACGTTACGATGGATGGGTGAGATTAGTGATTTTTTATTTATTTGTATTTAGCTCTGCATTCGTATTTCCATGTAGGATGGAGGATATGATACTGAGTTTTATAAGACTCTCACCTATTTGTATAATGCATATTGCGAATTTATGATTCTGGTCGTATTTGTTCTAGGGACAAGGTTTAAATCACTGGTAGACAAGTTTAAATTATTTTAGACTTTTATTCATAAAAACAGCATTAAAATGTAAATATTATTTGAACGCAAATTTTAATAAGTACCCTGTACACTTATTGGTATTAATGTTTCGTAGTCGTTATTCTATTTTAATTTATTTATATCAAGAAACCGTCTAGATAGTTGTATATACATTTTTAGTAACATTTTTCAATGTTTCAAACAATAAGGTAATGCTAAGTTGACTTATTTCGATGGTTTTATGTACGATAGAAAAAAAACTAGAGCTTTATTAAGAATTTAGAGTAAAATTGCATTTTAAACTCCATTTTCAACTTCTTCTCTGGTTTGAGTCGACTACTCTTAGCTATACATTCGTGCATTTCAATCATATTTTCATCGTTTTATTCTTATTTGTTTCAATGTTTCAATTTGAGTTTTTTCATCCAGGGTAGGACAATTTGGAATGTCTGAAAAATGTATATACATAGTTGATTTCAACAAAAACTAATTGTAATGTTTTTTTTTCATTCATTATACAATTCTAATGTTTTTTGAACAAACTGACACTATGTTCAATTGCAACGAAAGTTGTGATTCAAATTAAAGCTATTAGCTCACAATCTAAGCAATATGTTATTGCTAAGTAGAGTTGTTTAGATTGTGTATATTAAAATAAAAGAAGCTTTCAATTATTGTAGTTTAATTTCAACTTTAATTACAATTCTCAACCTATTGCGATTATCATGTCTAATTTTAAAATCATGAAATAACTTCGATTAAATATACTTTAAAAAAAAATATGCATAGCGCTTCTTTCACTCAGACTGTTTCGATTGCACGACTATATATCGAAACCTTATCCTCATTCCATACAAAAAACCAGCTCGATTGAAAAGGCCATTTTTCCTTCCAGCACAAAGTGGCATTTAATCCATCAAAAACGTCACACGGCCGGAAGACACCCCTCGTGGAGTTATGGCCCTCGCGCTCTCACACCAGCCGGGCCCTTCCGCCTGAATCGTTAATGGCCACACGGGCAACGGCAACGCAGTGGGCAGCAATGTAGCCGTCGGATTTAAAATGCCACTGCGGACACATGTTGCAATTCGCATGCCGCCTCGCACGGGTTCGGTTTCCGATAAATGTAGCCGTCGGATTTAAAATGCCACTGCGGACACATGTTGCAATTCGCATGCCGCCTCGCACGGGTTCGGTTTCCGATTGCAATCGCAACCGTATGGATTTGAGCGCGCGCGGTGCCTTCTGTCGGTCGGTCTTTGCCGGTAGCGGGGGCCAACAACCAGCAGTTTGATCGGCTTGATGATGGTGATGATGATGCGATTGTGAGCTGATCCTGCGGCAAAGTGTGCCGAGAAGGGAGCATAGGGTGACTTTTTCCCGGGGTATCTTTGCAGTCGAGACGATTATAAGCGAGCTGGTGTGTTGAAATCGGTAAGAAGGCGTTCTGTTGCTTTGTTTGATGTAAAAAACCCCCTGCACAATACGTCTAATTTGACTTCTGTGGATGTAAAATAAAACTTGACTTCTTGCTGGAGGTCCACAAACCCAAACCCAAGAAGAAATCGTAGACAACAGATCGGTCCACTCAACAGCCATCATCTGTGTGGGAGCAATAAGACACGTGGCGCACTCGACACCATCGGCAGCAGCCCATTTCCGCTTCCGGCCAGCATTCGGAACGGTCGTGTGCGAAGAAAAATTGAAAAACTATCACAAATCCTCTTAGGCTTATTACTGCGGCATGCGCCCGGCCAGCGACTTGGCCTCGTGCTCAACCCACGATACGATCGCGTACCATCGAACCGATTTAAAACAATTCCTCCCAACGGCCACGCGGTAACAAAGGGCAAAATCAAACACCAGTTTCCAATGTGTTCCATTCGACCGTTCGGGCGGGGATCGTTATCGTTGATGTGATTCAATTAGAGCGATTGAAGCATCTTTGCGCGCGGTGGCACGCTGGCAATATGCCACCCATCCGGTCGTGTGGCGACCGACCGGGAACCAATCATAACTGTTAGTTTTGTAAAAATTTCACTTTTCGCCGCACGGGCGAGCGTTCCTCCGCTGTGCTGTGTTGAGAGAATTTTGTGCGAGCAAATATTTACTTTCCACCGACGTTTTCCGACGGTTCGTGCTCGCGCGAGTGTGTGCGAGAGGCGGTTCGCAATGGCGCGGGAATCGCAGCATCCACGTAGACGCTGACTTTTGCGAGGCGAAAATCGAAACGGTGGAGAAAACGTTACACGCAGCGTTGGCTACAACACGCAGGACCCCCAAATTTTCATCTCGTTAATGGAAGCAAAAATGCAAATCATCGAGCGAGCAGCTCCGAACGGTTCCTTTGCTTAAGCATTGTAGAGCACTCGTAGGTTTGTAAAGCCGGCCGGCATGGACAAGAGTTTTCTCACTTTCCTTCACTTTGCAAACTTCAACTCAAGAGCGAGGCCACTTGAAATTTGCTTCCACCAAGTGTAATTGCATAGACCGTGCAGTTTCTCGGGGGTATGAAAATTGGATAGAAATTTTGACAACAACGCCAAATTTTTAATCGATTTCCTACATTCGAGATTTGATGAAAATTTCCAAAAATTTGCAACTAAAAATTTGCCAAAATTGAGTAGAAAAGATTATCCAGTTTTGGTGGATAGCACGAACTTTTGCTATGAACTTCACATCTTCACTATTTTAATCGGGTTGTCTTTTCTTAATACTTGTGTTTGGACGATGAGGACGAATGCTTGAGCTAAGCACGAAGGTTTATTGCATCTTAAATGTGTTGCATGTGTTGTGTTTTGTCGTCATAAAAAATAAAAAAAGGCCACAATGGAGAACACAACTTATAAAAGCCCGTTTACATGAAGCGCAACTCGAAAATAACGAGACCGTGGCAGGAGCGAAAAACTTAAGAATTATCTCCCACCAAGACGCTGAGCATGTATGCAAGCGTGTATGTGTGTGTTTGTGTGGTGTCGTTTTCTTAAGATATAAACCATTCGGACACTTGTTTTCCTGGTTGACGTCGTTTTTTGGAGCCCATCCCATTGCCTCGACGCCGGGAACGACGACAACATCATTTTGCATTGTCGTTTTTTTTTCTCTCGGTGTGCGGGAACACACACACATCGTCCGCTCCCCAAGAGCGTAACCAACCTCATATATGTATGTGCTTATTTATGGCTGTTGTTTTTGCGCTGCCTCGCCTCGGTATCGTTCTTCAAGCACCACAAATTGCAACTTGCAAACGCTGCTCGATCCACCCAGAAAAAAAAGCTTTCCTCCTTTGTTCCGAACGTATCTACCGAACGGCCAAACGACCAAACGGGCTTCGCTGGTCCCAGAGGCTTACCGGGGTTGAGGCTTTATCGAAATGATTAATAGCGAACCCCGTTGGGAAAATGGCCCTTCCCTTCGAGCAGCGTTCGAGGTGATCTTTCGAAAGGAATTATTTTTCAGACATTCATTTTAACGATAAAGAAGAAAGCGAGATTCGAGGGAAGGGTGAGCGAGTTTTCTGCCATCGAACATAAAGGCCGGGATTGTGGAAGAAATTGTAGCGAAAGTATTATCAGCCCCGTTTCGTACCGCCCGACGCGCAAAGAAGGAAGTGCTTTCCCAAGGACTCACTTCATTACATGTCTTCATGTCGTTTGCGGCAACCCCTTTTAAGGCAGGACGCTCACAGTCCCTCACCTTAGCCCCGGAGCTCGACACTAATAAAACACATTATAAACACAAACAACGCGCGCCCTTTCTTGTTCCTTCCATTGAGCCACGGACGGGCTTTCCGTGGGCAAACAATATAGGATTTTATCAGCCAGCATCTGGGAAGCAGCAGCAGCAGCAAACCACTGCAACATGTACACATTAAAAACATAAAACAAAAGGCCAACCCACTCCCAGGTCCTCGGGTTCCTTCCTGCTCCCGCCAACAGTGTGTGGTGTGGCGCTCGGTTGCTCCAGACTGCGGAAAAGTCACACAAGCCGAAGCCGGGCTTTCCCTCGTCCCTAGTGACTCGGAAAAAGGGACCATTGCGGTGACAGCACGGCATTGATTTGGTTCGCGTACTAGTGGGTGCTTACATTTCCAACACGCTAACGACTGAAATTCGTATTTTCTTTTTCATTTTCTCCCGTCCCGAAGGGTGACAACTGATCCTCTCCCCCTTTTGCCATGGACGGATGACTTTCGGAAAGTTAATTGGGAAGTCTTAGAGGATTCTCGCTGCTGTCACCAGCGGTAAAAACGAAGGTAAATCTCTGATTTCCGATTTCCAATCGAACCGGCCCTCAGAAGCGCGTGCCAAGTGTTGCCTTAATCTTTCTCTCGATTTATGGCGCCCGACATGTGGCTTCGGAAAGTCATTAGCGGTGACAGTTCGCTTTTAATCGGAGTAAAGCCAACCGAGAGATCCGTCGCGCGCCTGGAACGTGCCAATTAGTGGCGGCGTGTTGAATTTCATTTCCGCGTGGAACCGGTCTAATTGTTCGTCCGGCACTGAATTGTCCATTTATTAAACGGATAAGAACGAGAGCGAAAAAATGGCCCGCAATGGCCGTAATCACTTCGTCATTAATCAGACACATTTTGAAACGTTACCAGGTGACAATTACGTGTCAATTGCTTGCTTTACAACCGCTTTTCCACCGCTTGCGACGCAAGGTGGACCTTAATTATCGTCACTCAATCATCACAGCCTGTTTACGGGTGTGGCGTCATTCGCTCGTTCACCTTTGTTGTTTCGTAGCTCGGGAGGGAGCACGGGAAGGAAATTATGAAGACATTTGCACCCCGTTTGTGCGAACAAATCGTGGAATTAATTCCCATTTTTTTGCTTGGGAAAATGAGAAAAAAAAAAAAGATTCGTATCCTTTTAACGCAGCAAAGCTTTTTTTAGTTTTTGTAGTAGTGTGCGTGAAGTTCGTCATCAAAAGTTCGTATCGTGAGAACCCAGCTATTGCCTAGTTCAATTTTGTCGAGTCAGTTCGTTAACAGATTTAAGCAACTGACAATAATATTGAGCTTCGATACCTATTACTGATCTAAATTTATGCAATGAATATCTTTTCAACTTATGAGTTATTAGAATTTATAAATGTTTTCTAAACGTCTAGTTGTGATTTTATATAGATGAGCATCAGTTGAACTATTTTTTTCATTTTTTATTAACTCAAAATTTAGTTTATCTGTCTAAAACTACAAAAATTATAGATTTTTCGATACTTTCACTAACTTTTCCATCATTGTACACCCACACGAGCAGGCACCCTACACCCGAAAATAATCAATCGAATCGTTATTTGCCCTCATTACCACGCTGGCGGTGAAAATGTCACCGAAATGCACGAGAACCCATTCGAGAACAATATCATGTATCCTCACGCTCATCATAAAAAATAAAAAAAGGCCACAATGGAGAACACAACTTATAAAAGCCCGTTTACATGAAGCGCAACTCGAAAATAACGTCAAGCTAGCATCGCTTCGTGTAGACATGATAATTTGCAAGGTAGTTGCGCTTGAGATGGTGCAGGTTACATTTACTAGTTTTAATTCACTTTTATCACTAAGTTCACCAAATGAACACACTACACTGACTAAAATACAATATCCTTGGGGAGCAGCGCTTCATGTAAACGGGCTTTAAGAGAAATGTAAGTATGGTTTCAAATGCTGGTGCAACAAGTGAAATCGATTGTTCTCTGAACTACTTCTTCCTCTTTTTCCCTGAGCTGTTTTTATTTGTTATTATGGACTGTCATAATAGCACATGAAAGATTCGTATCCTTTTAACGCAGCAAAGCTTTTTTTAGTTTTTGTAGTAGTGTGCGTGAAGTTCGTCATCAAAAGTTCGACGTGGCAGGAGCGAAAAACTTAAGAATTATCTCCCACCAAGACGCTGTGCATGTATGCAAGCGTGTGTGTGTGTTTGTGTGGTGTCGTTTTCTTAAGATATAAACCATTCGGACACTTGTTTTCCTGGTTGAGGTCGTTTTTTGGAGCCCTTCCCAGTGCCTCGACGCCGGGAACGACGACAACATCATTTTGCATTGTCGTTTTTTTTCTCTCGGTGTGCGGGAACACACACACCGTCCGCTCCCCAAGAGCGTAACCAACCTCATATATGTATGTGCTTATTTATGGCAGTTGTTTTTGCGCTGCCTCGCCTCGGTATCGTTCTTCAAGCACCACAAATTGCAACTTGCAAACGCTGCTCGATCCACCCAGCGCGCTGATTGGTAAATCCCGCACGAAACGGTGGGCGAATCTTTAACAAGCGCGCGATGCAAAGCGAACTGTGTGACGGCTACCGGGTAAACGTTGGGTGAAACTTAATTTTCCAAACCGGGTGTTTTCCCCGTTTATGGTGCTCGTAAAGGTTCGTTGCCTGCGGCAGACGATATCCCCGGGAAGTCGTTTGAGTGTTTAGCAGAGCGTATTAATAGAGAGCAATGGTATATCGCATCTCGTGTAAGCGTTTGATTGCCTTTGTTTAGTTTTTGAATCATTACAATGTGTGTTGTTCAAATTTGGGAAAAATATTGTCAGTAAGTTTTATGAGGATTAAAGGACATTGTCTATCCAATTCAAACGCAAAGAAACATTGTCCATTTTCAATTGACAATAAAAAAGAAAATCATGAAAATGTTTATAGCATTCGTAGATAATATTTAGAAAAAATAAAAAAATGAAAGCTTTAAGGCCAAAAACATGAGATAATAACCAAACGTGCATAAAGTTCACTTCCTCCATTTATCGAATGGTTGGACTAGTCTTAAACTCAATTTTAACATGTTGAAAATCTAATACACTGTATATTATTGTATAATAATTGTGTATATTATTTTAAAACATTTTTTTCTACAGCAAAATTGATTGATTTGATGCAAAACAAAAAAAAATCGTATTAGTTGATGAAGTTGGTCATAAATATTATAATAAAACTCTGTTACGAAATAACACAAGTCATACGTATGGGTAAGATACATCCAATCGCATTTAATTTTCTTACGTACTATTTGTATTGCTTTTCTCATTCTTTGAAGATCTTCATCTTTTGTGAAAAATCGGATGAAAAGGATAAAAAGAATTTTAAGTTCTCGGGTGTAGTTTTTCTTTGAGCAAGAAGATTCCCATACACTGGAAAAATACATTTTAAAGCTAGCAAGCAATCACAATAAAGCATGGCAATCTTCAGGACGCCAAGGTAACGAAACAACGTTTCAATCCGATTGCAGCACAATTTACTCGCTTTAAAACCCGTGCATGATTGACTACTCGTTATTTTATACGTTTTTTTACACAAACCTCACCGTCCTCAAACGACCTCACCCCAACCCCAAAGACCGAGGGTAAATAGTTTTCGAATGAAACGTCAGTTGTAATAAAATAAATCCGCACTGCTGTAATAACAGACTCCGCGCTACAGCCTTTCTCACTTTGCGTCCCTCGGACCGAGAACTCCGGTTCGCAAGGGTCCCGTGCGGCAAGGGACCCTCTTCCTGCCTTAGCAACATTCCATCGTCAACCCTTCCTACCGTACTGTCGGTCTCGTTCGGTGACGTAGTTGAACAGTCGTTCTTCCATGCCGGTTCGCATGTAACGACGATGTAATTTGAGAGAGAGAAAGAGAAAACAAAACTGCTAATACCTTGTGAATGTTTTCCGAAGGGTTCAGGCCAAACAGAGGGGGAAACATCCGCACGATGCCGCTTCCCTTTGATACGTTTTTTTTTTCTCTTCTCTCCATGTCTCGTGCCCGGGCTCGATTGGAAGAACTCAACGGTTCCTGTTTTTAATCCACCAGACGGAATTGAAACTGTACCGAATGTGTTACCAGTTGTCTCCTCGGTGGTAGATTGCGTCACGAAAAGCAACCTATTGGCATCCCCCGAAAAACTCCCAGCGAGAGCCGTATCCCTAGCTGGTGCAATTTTCCCATTCTCCTTTTTTATGAATAGTGACGGTACAGCTTCCTGGTACCAGCGTGAGGAGGACAATCTCATCCGCCGTGTTGTCGTATTTGAGGAGAATAATTAGGGCGATGGGTTGGGTATTAGCGAGCATGGTGCGACCCTTCCCAAACACTCGTGTTTCGCTATCCTCCAGGAATGGGTGTGCGTACGCTCCCAGACAAAAAAAAAGCCTACCATGAACATCAACTTCACGAGCCTTCAAGTGAGTGTTGAAGTTAAAAACTATCCCGAGTGATGGGACCAATAAAAATTGCACACACATTCGCACCCCGACACAGGGAAAGGGTGCTGTGGAAAAAAGCGGTCAACTGGCGTGTTTGTTGGAATTAATTTGAATTTTATTTAAATTGTATAGAGCGTTAAACTACCACCGCACGCGCGCACGTTTGATTTCGTACAGTGTGGTGGGTTATGTGCTAGGAATATGAGGGAAGCATGATATATTGCCACAATTATACTGCAACAGATTTTGATCGAATATGGTTCTTCCAAAGGCAATCGAAAACATTAACTAATTAAAGTGGAACGGGTTCTCTTTGTCAGTTTTGCCTTAAAAAAACGACCCAAACCCGGCGTGTCTTCCCGCGACGGGCGCGTTAAGTAAACGAGCGAAAAAGCGACGTTGCCCTTTTTCACAAGTGATGTGCGAATTTGCGAATATCTGCCCGGGTTTTTTTTTCTTCCTTTGCATCAAACACGTCTCTACAAGCGTTAAACAGGGCCGCGTGCTGGTTCAGGTTGGTGTGGATAGTGCAGGCAAGACGACGGTGCCTCCTGTTGGCTACAATGTTGTAGTTTTGCGTTCGAATCGCTCCACCCGCCGGCGGATTTTCCGTTCCAGATTTCAGCCCGAAACAAAGGTTTTTTGGTCGTAACGAAGCAGCCACTCCCGTGGGGGGGATGGAACCGTGTGTAATATGTTAATACGGATCGCACGAGCGTATGCTTCTTGCCGACCCAGTCGCTGCAACTCGGTGCACCCGAAAGGCAGGAAAAGCATATGCGTGCCGACGGTTTTGCGAAGTGTAAAACCATGCTGAATGTACAAATGAATGGAAACGACGCTGTGCGCGTGGGAAGGTGATTCTGCTTTGCGCCTTTCCAGCCTCGAGTTTGCTGCTCCAAATTGTGCACACATAAAAAAGCCTTCCTTTCTGCCACCCAAAACAAGAAGCAAGGTGCTGGGAGTACGCAGTACACAAAAAAGGCAATACGGACACAGAGTGATAATAACAGTGTTATTGAATTTATTCCCGGGTCGTGTGTGACACCAGAAGCAAAAAACCATTATCCAATGGCGTAAGGAAACCGACATCCGTCCACCAAACTCGAAGCTGCTCATTCGCCTGCCGGAATTCACCGGAGCGCGCTGCTATTGACTTTTCCCGCAACAGCTCCAACTGTCACTGAGCACACGACAACTGCAGCCACGACCGGAGCAAGGAGCAAAGCAGTGTGCGAATAAGAAGAAGAGAAAAAACCCCATCCCACAATGCTGGGACATGCTTCCCGAGGCAAACCCCCGGATCGAAGATCGC
>KZ072353.1:16449-32567 GCA_002091845.1 Anopheles cracens
GTTGCGTACTTGCTGTTAAGTTAAAAATATGTGAAAAGCTAAATGTGTACAATGTTTATATTAATGAGAATATTTTTTTCCATGCAATATTTATTGCCATCACTGCAACTAACCGGCTAACGATGTTGGTTTTTGTCAAATTTTTCATCACCGCACCGCACCAAATCTCGATGCGTCCATCCTGCCGAATCCTGCCGCCGCCACTGCCAAATCCTTCCAGTAAACGAGTGGAGGGAAAACGAGTGAAAAAGAAAGTGATAAAAACAGAAACTGCAAAAGGATACCGTTTACACTTTTAATTACCTTGTCAAACAATGCCGCCCCGGCTATGTTGTGTTAATTTCATCTCGCACCTTTTTACCGGAGTTGGGGAATGGGGGACCGGGGTTTAGGGATAATTATATTTTCGGAATCGTTTGACAAGATAAAGAAGCGAAAAATCCAACCTGGCGTGCTAATAAGGAGGCACCGATGCAAAGCAAGGTAAGCAGGGCGGCTTTGATGTATGGGGTACGTTTTTTTTGTTTATGCATTGTTTGCACACAGCATGGGCTGGATGGATATTTAAGGGTTGGAAATGATTGTGTTAATAGTTCATATAGAGAAAATATGAGCTAAGGAGAATAGAAGAACACTTTTTGAAATACTGCTCGTTTTTTTAATTATTTTCAGTGAAAAGTGAATGCATTTAAGCATAAAATAGGTATTTTGCATTTTTTCTTTAATAAACTCTTGAAGACGTTTGACATTTTCTTGATTTTATCTTCAAATGTACAAAATCGCACTAAAACGTGATGTTTACGCCTAAATGTATGCAATGCTCAACAAAGATCGAGTTGTGGAGTGTTTTGACTATATTACCTTTATTTTCAGTGGAGCAAACACGCTCTTGCAGTGCGTTTCAGGTGCATCGCTCTCCCACACGAACGCATAAACTGAAATACCTGATAAACCACAGTATAATGTGACACATACCTTCAAAGAAACCTCCGAACGAGCGAAAGAGAATGCACCGTGCTGCACGTGCCCCACACGGTTCGGGAAATTCTTCCGTTCCCGAAGCGACTGCGAAATACCGTAACCGTCCTCACAAACATCTGACCTCGCTCTAAATAAGGGCTTCCTGGCGGGTACGGGTGGGGAATGAACGGGAGCCGCAGAACACACAGAAGCACTCCGGAATTCCTGTTTGTATCGTTCCTTCCAATATCCGGCTGCTTTTTCAATTTATATGCATTTTATTTTTTATCGCGCTGCGCATCAGTATGTCTGTGTGTGTGTGTTTTTTTTTTCTCTCTCATTTCGGTTGAAGAAGTGCATCTGCCAGCAGGGATGGGAGCTCTTTCATCATCACCTTGTTGTTATTCGGTTGTGCCTTTTTTTCGTTACTCGTTCCTGCTCATCCTCCTCTGCCGAATGTAGAATACCGGACGTGCATCTGAACCTGCAGCGGTCCACTCAGGCTCCCCATCGATGTCAGAGTTGGGGAGATTCTGTGCGGCTGTAGGACACACAGCGAGCCAGGCACACTCAATCAGCACGTTGTGCACAATACAGCCGCGCGCACTGAGGAACGCTTCGGCACGAGCCTTTTCTCTTTATTGAATCAACGGAATCCTCCGGCCTGTCGTCGGATTGGTTCGAGTGGTTTCGTGATTCGAAATTGCACCGGGCAGGAGGCTTGAGTTTCACCGTGCAGGTGTGCAGTATGTCGGGGCCAGGTCGGTTTAGGATTCGCAGCGTGTGTGAGTTGAAATTCGGCCGATCATTGAGTGCTGAATATGTAGTCCGATTTTTTCCGCTGAATGGATCAAAATCTCATTCCAGATGGAGCGCTTGTGTAAGTAGATGAGATAAAAACTAAAATAATGAGAGGTGAATAGCTTATAACCTTATTAACCCCTGCTTATTACGTCCATACAATTTTTATAGCATCTTTGCTATAAAAAGATAAGTATACCAGATGACATACTTCTTCACGCCTAAAAGTTTGCAATCTGCACTACACAAGTGCTTTGTTACAGCTATGTTTGCTAGATTCTAGTGCAAGACATACTAAAAACAATCGTCTAATAATACACATGATCAGACGCATTTACATAAAGTTCTACTACGGATAATAATTTATTGCAAAATTCTAATGCAACATCTCCTTGTCTAAAAGGTGCACATTACCAGGCAGACACAAGCATGTCACATTACATCTGCGTCGTGTCGGTATCGTTTTCTCATGCGCACGTGTTTCCTCTGTGCTCGTCAAGCAGTCCTCGCACGTACTGCGAGATGCGTACCCGCGAATCGTGGCAAAGTTTGGCAAAGTGAAAGTCACAGCACATTTTCCACGTCACTTAACCGCGCACGGATAAATAAATGAAGAAGGTGTGCTGCTCTGCTCGGACGGGATGGGAGAAAAAGCAAACGGTCGCAAACACGCTGAGAATCGAGGGTGGCTCACATGAAGACGGACGCAAAGCAAATAGAACCGTTCGCTGGGCAGGCAGGGTTCCGATTCGACAATGTAGCCGAAAGTATTCGTACTCCGGCACACGTCGGCAGGTGTTTGGAACGAGAGCGACATTTAGCAACATTTGATCTAAGCAAACAGTGAGGTTTGGGGAGGCTTCTACTTCCAGCGAACCGCAAGTGCTGTGCAGTGCACAGTGTGCGTAATGGTGGTCATTTAACGAATACTTGGTGAAACAAATATATTTTTGAGACATGTGCAATAATTGGGCGTATTCCTCTTAAATTTATTTAAAATGATTTTAAAAAAATAAACAAGCCGTTAAACTTATTGCCTTAATTTTAACAATTTGATATAGATTTTTCCCTTCAACTTATACATGTAGGAAAAAAAGTCGTTTTATTGTTCTAGAGCATATTTCTTGGTATTATAGGTAATTTCAGCTGAAGGGTTTCTTTAGAAGCTGATGACAAGAGCTTGTCTGGAAGATTATTGGTAAAATAAATTTGATATTTTTTATGCATTATTATCACAAGGTAACTAGAGCATACTTTTTTGATTGAATTTTTAGAACAGCCCCATTTAAACGCATAGCACGTCTTACTCAAATTGAATTTGTAGTTAATGATACTGCCGAATGTGCTTACAAAATTATCAAACCTTTTGAGAAACCTTCAGCTTTGAAGTTATTTTCGATTAATGGATTCAAAACCCTTTCGATGAGACCAAATTAACACTAACGTACAAATCTGGTGTCAATTGCCACTTTTGCAACTTTGATCTTCGATAACTCGAAAACGGTAACAGATATCGACAAACGATTTTCACTCAAAGTCTTATATTTTTGCAAAAAAAAATTTAAAAGGATTTTCAAAAAATTAAAAATTCGTAAATTACTGAGATACAACTTGTAACTCCTTTCGGGCAAATCTTGGTGTCAATTGACACATAGAAGGCTATTTTTGGTAATTGTTGACCGATTTGGCTGAAATTTTCACCAGTTGTGTTTGTGATCCTACTCCCCCCGTTTGCTCCCCAGCTTCCCTCAAGTAAAAATAGGCCGACGTCAAAATTTTAAAAACCTTCAAAACTATACGGAAATCTTTTTGAGCCTGAATTAGATGAAATGGCATACAGGGGCAGTGGTCCAGGACCCAAAATAAAAATTTAAGAATTTTCCGATCAAAATTGTACGATTGGCTTCACTATAGAATAGTTTGCACACAGCTGGTGAAAATTTCAGCTCAATCGGTCAACAATTGCCAAAAATAACCTTCTAGGTGTCAATTGACACCACGATTTGCACCAAAGGAGTATTAGGTCCATTTGACCGTAAGTGTTAACAACCAATGAAACGTACTTCGTACAGTTGCTATAAGAAAAAAAAAACCCATAAAACGTTCATGACCATCGCTCTTCCCACTGTGCGATCCTTCACCGTCCCCGCAGGTGAAAGATGCGATCATCCCCGACATTCCGGCGTTTGTTCCGCGTGCGCAAATTGTTTCAGCAAGCTGCTTTTATTTTGATTTCCCATCCCCCTACGCGTGAGTTTATTTAGTTTACAGCGCTCTCTCGTGGGCCCACCGTCTGTCTGGTAAATATTTGCGCACCGCAGGACTTAAAACTGTTTCGCCCTTTGGTCATCTATTCATCATCGTTGCCAAAAAACGGTCGAAGAAAAAAAAAACAAAACGAACAAAAGTGTCCTCAATTTGTATCCCAACCCCCCCCCCCCCCCCCCAAGCGGTCGCAAATACAAATACAACAAGTTGCAGGAAATACGGTGTTTGTCTTTCCTGTTAGGCAAACGTGGCAAGCTGCCTTGGGTACGGTCCGTCTTGTCCATTTTCGGTAAACTGATACCTTCGTTTTCACCCATCCCTTCTCGACCGTGTCGGGGTCGAGGGTGTGCGGGGTGGGAAGTTTTGAAAAACAATTAACAGGACCGTTTACCACCGAGAGTTTCCGGCGTCCCGGGGTTGAAACCACGCCGCTTCTCTTTTTACCACCTACACAAACGCCCGATGGAGACGCCCGATTGTTTGTGAATTAGTTTGCCCTCGTCCATGGTCGGGCTCGGGCAGTCTGGATCGAATTAAATCACTTTGATCCGTTTCGGGTGGCACGGCGTGTCATGGTGGCATGGTCGAATCAACAGCTCGCAAGCTTATTAAACATAAAGAAAAGCTCGCTCGGCGAAACAGGTAAAACAAGGGTAAAAACAGCTACGATGGAGGCGCCCGGTACTCGGTGTGAGATTGAATGCAAAAGTTTCGAAACCGCATCGTGCAGGAACGGGGATTGTTCCAACGAGATGCATTATGTTGCAATCAGCCACAGCTCCTGGAACCGGATGGAAATGGTAGTTTTTTGTGCCGGTTTGTTCTCTCACACTCACACACACACATAGTGTTTGTCAGCGTTTGGTGCGCTCGTTTGTTTGATTTGTTTGTTTGTTTTTGTGCCGGCTTGTTTTAGAACTGTTGAGCACGCCTCCAAGCCATGGATGGCATGGATGGTGTAGCTGCACATATGTGTGCACTGTTCTTTCCCACTTCCCCTCCTCTTCCTCTCTCACTGTGGGTTTGGTGGGGGGGGGGGTAACTTATTTTCCACTTGCATGCTTTGTATGCACAAACCAATACCACCAACAAGCCGCGTTTGCGTGTACAAAAATGTTTGTAGTATTTGTGCAAAAATAAAACAACACAACAAACCTATTGTTACCCTACCACTCTATAATAATCGATTTTTTCCCCTTCACATTCCACTTTCACTTTTTATTGGTTTATATCAATTTGCGGATGCAATAAATGGAGGTTGCGTTTTTTTTTACTCAAAACACTAGCAAACAGAGTTAGTTTGTACGATTTGTTTTAAGCACATAGAAAGCGATACATTTTATGTGCATTATTAAGCGTTTAAAAAAAGCTTCACATCATTCGTTGATTGAGATTGGGCGCTAATAATTTGCGCTTTGTTTGATCTGTTTTGATTGTTTGCGGCTTTTGTTTGCTTTTGCCTCATAAAATGACGTCCCATTCAATATGATTAACCACGATGTATTACACCTGTTACGATTTGTTCAATTATGCACACTAAACGCTTGCCTGTCTCATTAAACGATCAATCTAGAGCCCATCTGTCTTCAGATGTGATTAATTCGTTCAAAAGTGTTCATGGTTTTTATTATAGTGGTGCGTTCAATCATTTTTATGAAAATTATCGTTCATTACAATGTTTATACCTTTCAGTATTATTCATTCGATAATGATTTTTGTATTACTTACCGACCATCTTGTTTGTTTTCATGCAAATTTTTATAGCCTAATTTGCCTCTTCCAGAGGCATTTTTTAAAAAAGGTTATGTGCATTGTTAGGAAACGTCAAATGCCACTTTATTAGTACTACGCGTGTTTAGTACTTCGACCGGATCGTAGAGCGTTTCGTGAGAACAGCATTAATAAGACCGCAGCAACGGTCTTTAGGAGGAGACGGAGTGAATAAAAATACAATTTTTTGGCTTGCTCGAAGAAAGCTTGCCTAAGGAATTCAATACTCGCCTCCATTTTTAACATGCATTGTGTGCAATCTTAAACTGATGAGTTTTCTTAAGCAATTTTACATGTTTTGTATTATATGCCAATAATATATAATATATTACGAAGTTATAGAATCGTTTCCGATTCGACTATTCGCTTTAGAATCATATTGATTTTTTAGAAATAAATTGAATTGCAAAAAATGGAAATAAAAAAGGAGTAATCAGAACAAAGTTAGTTAGTTACCCCGAAAAGAGAAATGTGATTTAAATGCACACATGCACAGACGATATGGCAGTAAAATTGTAAAAATGTAGTCAAATTGTTTATTAAAATCAAACAATATCAGTCTTTACCGTTTCCAGAAACACAAACAGTGTTTATTACAGTGAATTATACGGCATAGAAGCTAGATAACTCCAATGGACCCACTTCTTTTGATGGCGTACCATTTTTAAAAACCGCAATCCAATTATTCGTATCCATTTTGTCTCGTACAAATTGAAACTATGTATGTAGAAGCGCAAACAACAAAAAGCGACCGAAAAAAGAATCCTGACGCCGTATTTGGTGATATTAATTAAGATGTAAAAACAAGCCCTGCACCCGGTAATTGAAACAGCCAATAAATAACTGCCCCAAACCTGGGCAGCAAGAAGTGAAAAAACTCAAACCAGGCGAAACAAAAAAATCTTAAAATTCAACCAAACTAAGAGGCTCAATTTGGCTCATCCAAAAAGCCTCGAACGCCGGATCTGCCATTCCAATGATTCCGTGCCCATTTCGTGTGTGTTCTTTTTCGTACCACGTCGTATGTGGAACGTCCCTCACGGTTTCCACTCTCGTGCCCTTCTCGTTTCCGTTCAACCCGTATCGAGTGTTGTTATTAATCATTTTACATACATATGCAAACAGACCGCCACGGTGTGTGGCCATGGAAGCGGCAAAATAGTGACACAGAGGGTATGGCATAGTTTGCTGACGCTGTACGCTGTGCGCAAATCATATTCGGTTCGGTTCGCGGGACTAAAAATGGGAGAATAATCCATGCGTTATGGGTAAAATATTGGACTTTAACCACACACCCACGCCGATTCCGATACCACCTTCCGTTCCAGGTGCGTTTTTTCGCTGACACCTTTCCCTTGTTCCCTTTTTGCTAATACCTCCGCCCGACGGAGCGCGTTTCCGCATCGAGGGTTCCAGCGACCGGTCGCTTTCATGTTTGTCATTATTTTAAATTGATTTACGGGGATAGGACGCTGTTGATATAATTACGCCATAATTGGACGGGTGGACAAGGTTTGTTCCCGTTTTGTGTACGTTTAAAATGCTGATTTTACTGCACCGCCGGTCGCGTATTCGCGCGAAAGGGGTGGAAAAGTGAGCTGTGGAAATGTAAAAAAACCCTAGTTCTGTATAGATTCCCTCGTCCGTCGCAGTTTTCCCTTTTCATGAATTTGCTTCCTTTCTTGCGGTCGATCGTTTGATGTATTTTTGATTTATATAGCGTGCTGTTTCATTATCATGCAGATAAAGATGTGCATTGCACGCTTTCCTAATCGCGTTTCCATCCGATTAATGCGATCGATCGTAAATGAGACACAATTAATAATCAGTGTTTAATTTCATTCCGGTGACGGCTGGAGTGTACGGGGAAAATGCATTCATTATTGATTTTTAAAGAATTTTCAATAATACCATATATTTTTTATGAGGAACGATGAGAACGACGAATTGAATAAAAGACTCCTAAAAGTATGCCAAATAAAAAATATACGTTGAATAAAAGAAGACAAAAACACTAAAACAGACTAAACATTTCTAGAGAATAATTGTATGGAAAACGGTATAACTTAGTAAAACAAAAACACAACACATTGAAACTAGTACAATACTGCACCGAATCTTCTCGACAATGTTGGAGTACATGTTGGAGTAAACTTATCAACAAAATCTCATTTTTCTAAATTTGGCCAATCATTACAGCAAGAAACTAGTTTAGAATAAAAATTGATTTCGTTTTAAATTTCTACCACTTAAAATTATAAAAAGTAGCCAGAAATTGTAGCATTGTTTATGAAAAATAAGCTGGAAACAGGTAACCGGATGATAGGGAATAAACCTTTGTAGGATAATAATTAAAGGATTATAGGGCAATCGTGTGTGGTAGTGCCTGAAAGTATGCAAAAGAAACTTAACAAACAAAGCGCTAACAAAGTGAGTAGGTTGTGTGTAAGTGAACGCCTTAATGTATGCAAAATGGGATTGTACAAACGTTGTATTCATGCTTTTTTGCACTTCACCTGTGCATAGACGGCTGACAACAAACCAACACACTAGTAAATAAAACACGCCAACTTGGTTTTTGATTCAATTTTCTTTTTCAATAGTGTCCAGTTTTGATACCTTTTATTCAATTTTTCATTTGTCTGTGTCTTGTCTGTGTGTATTTTTTTTCGCTTCGGTGCTTCGTATCGCTTGTTTCATGTTAATCATTTCTTTTTCAGATTTTTTATTTGTTTTCTCTAATACCTCTCTAACTCATTCATGCTTCCTTGTTATTTCCTTCCCTACCGTGCTCTTTACAAACAGCTCGCCCTTCACGTTCCGCTATACAAATCGTTCCGATCCACGTCGCACGCACGCACGCTATGCTTCCCGCATCGAACACTGCCTCACCACTGCCGAATACTAGAACTTCTTCAAGGGAAGGCTAGAAGTAACAAATAGTGTTTGCCAGCACGAACGCCACGAGAAGCGGTGTTGTTAGGATAGGATTTTTAGTTAAAAGATTTAAAGAGTAGGCGGCTGGCTAACGTCACAAGATGGCATTCGTTATTTGAAACGGGTGTTTTTTGTTTATTGGATTTAAATTTGCTGCTAATAAACAGTGCAATGGAGCAACTCAAGACAAGCAAGGCTAGATGTCCGTTTTTCTTTTCATTACTTTATTTTATTCCCATCCATAATAGTTTGGTTTCCCATTTTGCTTTCTGTTCTTGCTTTAATCTGCTGAGCGGCATTTTCTTTTAGCATTTTTTAATATCATTTTTCTATTCTTTCAAATGCTTCGCTTACTTTCTTCATAGTTTGCGTTTAATCTTTCTTTAGTGAAGGCAATATTATAAGGAATAATCAATTGTAACAATAGTTAATAGGTCCATTTCTATTCGTTTTTCTCCCTGGTTTCCTCTCCGTTTCTTGCCTAGTTTTAATTTGTTTAAACTTTTTTATAACTCATAAACAAAACAAGCAGATAACATATAACGCAGAGCTAAAGACAGAGAGAGAGAGAGAGAACAACGAGGGCGATCTGGTTGTGTCCTGCTCAGTTACTTGTGTCGATTTCTCATTTTGTTGTTGAACGCACAACTCGTTTCCTAACACAATGTGGCCGGCTTTCGTGTTATGGTTTCCCTTTTTCACTATTCACTATCCACAATTCTGTGTTGAATTCATTCTTAATCAGATTTTGCTTCTCCCTCTCTACAATTGTACCTATTTTATTGTGTTTCTGGATTTCGCCTGTTCGGGTTATTTTCATGCCCACTGCCCTAGCTCAATTTACACAGCTCCTGTATGACACGCTTACGATTAGCGCTCCACCGTGAGTTCGGGACCAGGATCTACATATTGACCACTTCCGCGGGAGATGTAGACCGTCATCGAGATCGTGTGCCATCGATCGGCGTCGGTGCTGACGGAGGCGATTAAATAAACGTCCCCGTCCACTGGCCGGGCTGCAGCAGCACACTAGCAACCGCCAGCAGCGTGACGGCGGTCAGCGTGACCCTGGCTGATGAACTCCACGGCCACGACGTCGGGGTTGCGCTGGAGCTGAAGTAATCGCGGCATTTGCCACTTTCCGGTGTATAATCGACGCAGTGCATCTGTTCGCGAAAGCGCGAAAAACCACAGGAAAAGAGAACAAGACATTCAATAGGGTTAGAGTGTTGAAATGGTTCTGCAAATGTAGCGTGGCGTGTTGTGAGCTTTGAACGTTAGCGGCTTCCTCTAACACCAACATGACTGGGTGTGGTGTGATGAGTGATTCAACTTCCTGGATACTGAGATATGCTTTATCTAATATGAGATATATGGCTGTATTAAGAAGATCCTTTTAGAAACGTTCAGTAGAGGTCGAAAAGTCCAGTGTCTTTTGGCAAATCTTCTTTCACGAATTATAGAAGGAAAATGAAGTTGAGATCGTAGTAAGCCAGTCATATTATTTTGACAGCAGTTTGCCAGATGTAGTACCGCGTATTGACGGAAGGTGGCACTAGTGTACACAAACAAAACAGTTCATTTTTACATTTATTAGTACAGTGCCATTTTTCTATTATTATTTATTGTTTCAAGTGTGTCTTGGTATAGTTTTAATATTTTTCTTCATGGTTTCATGGAATGTATTATAACATTTTATTTATTTGATGTATAGCATAGAGCAATTTATTTATTTTTTGCACTAAATCTGAAGTCTCTTTTGGTGGGAACAATTAAGTCTACATATTCAAAAAAAAAACATGAACAAATTTTTGACGAAACTTTCAAGAAGAATATTTAAAACTTGTATGTTGCATTTATTCGTTTATTTTTATATTTTCAAAATATACAAGATCAATTTCCTTTTAAAGTATAAGATATTATTTTATTTGAAAAGGTGCTAAAGGGGACGCTCTACTGTTAACCTTTATGACTCTTTTCCACAGGATTAGAGCTACGCTAGCTATGCATGTGTATTGGGATGCTACCATTTCGGGAAAGTGCATGTTTTATACAAAAAAATGAAACACCGCGAAATAGTTTTCATTGTCACAGCAGTAAACGAGGACAGCATAAATCATGGTCCACTGTGCTCCCATTTCCTCGGGTTAAAATGGTTTTCCACATTCACCCCAAAGTGGCCAGCGTATGGAAGAGAAAGTGAGAGAGTTTAAGAGAGAAAGAAAGAGAGAGAGAGCGATTGGTAGAGAGCCCGATCCTAGGGAGAGCGTTTGCAATATGCATGAGCTGGCCGCAGCCGGCTATTTATGCTCCATATGTAAAGGATGCAGCAAAAACGCGCCAACCCTGCTTCGGAACAGGACCCTGACCTCGACGGTTGCCCTGCGGTAGGCATGGATTTAGGCGTTTAAGCTGCTCCTTCCCATCTGCACGGTTAAACGTTCGAATTTAGAATGCTGTGTTTCTGTTGCCAGAGTAAAACGGGGGCCATGTCATTGTTTTTTTTTATTCGAACTCGAACGAGCACAAACGGGGTGCATTGTGTTGTTGTAATGGAACCGAATAAAAAGAGTCGAACAACGTTGTTGCACTCACATGTTGCGGCGCACAATGCGGAAGTAGAGCGTGGGTGTGCCGAGCAATGGGCTTAAATGATTTGTTCGGGCTCGTTTGTGGTTGAAAGGTGATTTTTGATACAAACTGACCTAATTGGTTCTCTCGTACCTGTGAGCAGGAAGGATTAGAGAGATTGCTTTAGTAATTCTATTAGTGACGTTCATTTAAATCATAGGATAAAGATGTTTGTTTGTTTTAAAGTGTCATAAGTTTCTAATAAAATATTTTCGATCAGTGTTTTATTTTTGTAACCTTTTTGTAAAGTTTTTGTAATAAATTTTACATTTTATAATTGTTCCCAATTGAACTGGAAAACGTCAACTAGACCGCATAGCACTGTACCAAGAAAATATGTTTAGATGGGGAAAAAATCAATAATTAAATGACTGAATACAAACAATTACATTAATTACAAAAAAGGAAAATAGAACATCAAAAGAGTGGAATAGAGAACAAACATAAATACTTGAACAATATCTGTTGTTGAAAAATATTTAAGATTGTGGCCTATGTTAATTTAAGTATGCAAACATAAAATTAAGAGAAATTCATAGGAAATGTTAACGTCCTGTTGTTGAAATTTCTCACCTAACCCTTAAACCTTCCGAAATCAAACGAAGCCTTCTCGAAAAGTGCCTTCTCCGAAGGGCTTCGATCGAAGACATCCGAGCATCCGTCAACGGTTCCTTCCCAAGAAAGGGTGCCACTACGCTCGGCTGCACTTTCAACAGCGTTACAATGTCTTTGTTAATCGAACAATTACCAGCACCACCCTAATTAGCTCTCCATTTGTCACACCATTGACCGTGGTCGGGACGCGCAGCGAACCGTAACCGGACACCCAGGGAAACGATTGATGTTTGCGCTGTCACGGGCACAAACACGCCAATAAACTGTTCGCCCGGCTCGACGACGGTTGTGTCGGGGAGGGTCTGCCGTTTAAATAGCACTATTGCAAAGCCGCTCAAAGTCAACACCAAACACGCCAGGCAGCGCCGGTCAGAATGGGAACGAGCCAGTCGGATCCACTTCCGGGTTCCGTGCACAACTTACCCGCATCAGCGTGTTGGACATCTTGTCGAGGAATTTGCGCGTGAAAAGCGCCGTCTCGTCACCGCAGGCATGTCGCACCGTGAACTCCGAGCACTGCATGTACTTCTGGAAGGCACTGGGAAAGAGAGAGAGAGGAAGAGGCAGAGGGAAACAAGTCGGTTAGTTTAGTGCGAAGAACCGGCAGCCGAGTGCCGGAAGGATTTGAACGACTTAGAGGCTTTCGAAGATAAACATACACACGCTCGGCCCGGCTTCAGCACGGTGGCGCTAGTGTAGCGTGTAATCGCCGTTGGAACGTGCAATTGACGGGAAAGGATGCACTCGATGCAATTGACGGGAAACGGAGCGATAGGTTGCAGCTTATCCACCGTTCGAAGGTGTCAGATGGTTAAGAAGCTCATGAAGCTGCTCGTGATGATGTCGTCAACAGTTGTATTTCGGTTATAAGTCCGAGTTTTTCTTAGTGCAATTGATTTTGTTGCTTAATTTTTGTAGTTTTTTAGTGCGAAGTATACAAATGAAGAGATAATGACACAAGAGGATACATGATCCCAAACATTGTAATAAAATAGTAAATCGAACGAAAACATGACATTCATCAAGTGTTTCGTTGTGCAGATTGCATTTTTTTCGGCGCAAATAACCCGGAAGTATGCAATCTCCTCAAAAATACGTTTTATAAATTCCTTATTATAGAGTTTTTAAATAATGTAAATCCAAAATTACATTTAAAATAAGTAGCTTCCAATAACACTTTGGATTATTGTCAAACTTTGAATAATTATCAAATTTATCATATTTAATAGAACAAGTTTAAAGAGGAAACTTTTTAGTTACAAACTTAACTAGAAAACGTGCGTTTAGCGGCGTAACGAGTTAAGAAAGTCGTTAAGTATGTATTAACCTAAACTTTTTCGCTTCCGGAAATAAAACACAAAATATTTTACTATGAGTTTCGGGCAGGGGAAAATATTCAGACCATATAACGTCAAATTAACGGTCTCTCGTGAGTCGAAACACTTGTCTGTGATGCTGCCCTCAACTTACCGAGCTATTTTTCTGCAAATTCGTTAATAATACACCAGGACGACATTCGCGTAGCACAATTTCACGACTCAATGACGTGACACCCAACCCCCCTTCGAAGTACCGGTGACGCCGTCTAATGACATCTTACGCTACACTATTTTATTGATCCCGACTCTTAACCGTCGGACAATCCCATTATCGATCGGATGACCGATTTGATGAGTTTCCAATTCCACCGACTGTCCCACCCACACCCGGGCGGATGATGGGCACTAAATTTGCCGGAACGTCGGCCGTGGAATGAAAACGTCGGCCGTTTTCGCTGCTCTTCGGAGTTAGTGTAAATGAATCGCCGTTTATCGCGCCCGCCATGACACTTAGTACGGTCGCACGCGGAGGTCAACGAAACCTAATTTGCGCCGGTTCCATTTGCCCAGGGAACCCAGTAACTATTGGGCCGCAAACGGGCGACATCATCTTTTGTAAGCGTGAAACAAAAACAGCGAGGAGAAGAACAGAAGAAAAAACAATACGATAAAAAGTACCATTTGACCACGGTCGAAATTGAATGGTCATTCGGCCATTTTTGCTGCCTCAGCTGTAGCGGACGTTACACGGTGGAGCGAGGGCACCAAACACAAAAATGTCGAAAGTCCACAAGATTGCGACGGCCAAAGTAGCCCGGAAATAGTGCACTGTCACACGGCGTCCGAACGCTGTCGATTTTCGTGTGAAACAATAAACTTGATTGGTACAAAGTAGCCCGGAAATAGTGCACTGTCACACGGCGTCCGAACGCTGTCGATTTTCGTGTGAAACAATAAACTTGATTGGTTTGACGGTGGGCGAAACCGCACCATCTTGTGGCTCCATGATGGTTAGTTAGGTTAGGTTTGTGTATGAAACTGGTCTGGAGCGGAGTTGTTTTATTAGACAAGCTTTGGACGCGTAATATCTCCAGTGCTCCTGTGAGAACTTGGCATAGAAACCTAGTACTGAAAGGTTTCAGTTTCAACCAAGAAGAGGTTTTGATTTCGATTAAGAGCATTGTCAAATTTTGACATTTCACTGGCTAAAACAATGATTTGAAAGTCTTTGGACGGATTTGGACGAAATTCTAAAATTTCGAATTGATGGCACGACAAACAAAATTGAAGTATGTCAGTGGATCGAATTAGATTTCTTTGTTTGACTTCTGACAGTTAGCAGATGACAGTCGTAACAGATTTAAAAGATTCAAGTGGTTGAGTGATTAAAAAGAGAATGCTACTAGTACATAGGGGAAGTATCCAACAGGTAAAACTGAAAAACCAAACCGAGAAAAAAAAAACTAGTAACCCTCAAGTAGTGTCAGGCACTGTTTTGACATGAATGATCTGGCATGCGCCTGCGGTGTGACATAGGAAGCTAAATACCCTTTTTTGTGTCTCCTCCGGACAGGGTCGGACCCATTCTCGCAACACTCACCAGCAGACCGTTTTGAGTCGCTCCTCCTCCGCGTCCTCGATGGACTTGGTGCTGTTCGGGTGCTGGCTCCTGCCAGCATGGTCGTGCTGCTGCTGTTGCTGCTGCTGTCTGTGGTGATGGTGCTGATGCTGGTGCTGACTCATGTCACCGGCGTAGTGTTGGCCCCCGCTGCTGAGGACGGCCGCCGGATGTGTGGCCATCGTCGGGTAGGCGGAGGCGGCGACCGTCGTCGTCGTGGTGGTCGTCGCCACCGACTGGCCTATCTTCGCCATGGTGCTCTGGTACCGGGCCGCGCACACCTCGTAGTCCTTCTTCACGTGCCGCATGCACGGTGCATGTCTAAGAAAGTCTGTCGTGTGGGACACCCGCAACCCCGAAAACCGCATCCGACGTGACAGCAGCGGGTGGAAGGACGCCGAAAAAGAGAAAACCAGGAAGCGATAGATAAGGTTAGGACTTTTTCGTTCCTGTCAACCATGTGAGTGTGTGTGTGCGTGCTGTTGTTGTGCTTGTCCTATTCAATTTTACGTTCTTTTTTACCCCGGTTCAAGGTTCACCGTTTAGAATCATTGTCGTTTTCGTTTGCCCTGTCGTTGACATTCGGAAAACCCTGAATACGAGAGTCCGATTCGATCGACGAAGCGCATCAACAGCAGAGGCGAAAGCAGGCAAGTAAGCAGACGGGTGGTAAGCACAAAAACGATACGCTTTATGTCTACGACTAGTGATTAGATGGGAGCGCAAAGAATGGCATGAAAAGTTTGGAAAACGGACAGGATTGAAATGAACACGAAAAGAAACATCCTTCAGTTCTATTGGTGGTCTATTGGCACGAGACGATACTATACCGGCCGGAAGTATGTCTTTGCCGGGTGGTTCTGTTTTATGAGCTGACCAGACAATCCCACCTCATGCAACCGCTCGGACCGCTAGAACACCAATAATAGTTCCTGAAAGCGGATCCCTTCAACCGCAGCGGTTTGGTTTGCGGAGAGTGTCGATTACTCGATAAAAAGAGCTAGAGGAATGCTTGAGAGAACACATCGATATGGTAGATTTCCAAGAATAGAACATGGATTCCGAAATCTGACGCGTTTTGATTTGCAATGCATCGCTCCAATCGGTAAAGTAAGTTGATAATTGAGAGTGTTCGGTGCTACGGTACGGTTATATACGGTTTCAAGCCGGAATTCAAAATATTTAAACCATAAAAAAGA
>KZ072353.1:43419-59712 GCA_002091845.1 Anopheles cracens
TCTTTGGAATGTGTCGTGCGCGCGGTCGGAGTCGGAATTATGTCGTCAACGCCATTCGGAAGACAAACGCATCCACTGAGGATAGCACGTACGCGGGCCGTGCGTCGGGTTTGTCGCCATCCAGTCCCGGAGTTCGGCTGACGCTCTCGGTACGGGAGACGAAAAGAAACGTACACACACACCCACACACTGACCGAGTGAGGAAAATTTAAACTGGGAAAAATGTTCGCGCTCAAGGATGTTGTTTGGCCGCTGTGTGCGAAAACCAGTGGCTCTTACCTACCGAGAAACCCAAACAAAAGAGCGTGGAGCACAGACACACAGCGGCAGCATCCGTAACCGAAAACGAGCAGCTTTCGTCATAAATTTTAATTACGTACCACCGTGTGAGGTTAGGATTGCTTCTGGTTCGGGCTGTGTGCTCGCTATCGTTCGAAACAGTCGTAACTTGCTTTAGCCGTTTTGAAGGAAGATAATGTCTGTGGGTTAGCGTATTTAGGAGATCTGTTTCCTTTAGTGTCTATATTATCTTGTTTCAACAATGTTCGCAGCCCTGTAGCGCAACTAGACTTGAGAAAATAAAGGTCTCCAACTTGCATTAGATCACATTTGTATGCTGTCGGATGTTACTCAGAGGCGTCAGAGATCTAGATTCTAAATGAAAATGTTCTATTTCATAGTGATTTATGCAAACCATATGTTCGAATAGCAAATATTCCTTATTTGCAGCATATATTGTGTCAATAAAGATGAGTTAAACTCGTGAGTGGTTAAAAATTGTACTAGATGTAGTTTAGAACAACTATTAGTTCAAATCTCTTTTGCACTAAAAACTAGTGCTTCTATGCTTAATTCTAGTTCCCTGTGTTCAAGATAGTCGTGGTCAAATTTTGCGAAAATTATTGAAACATATGCCTAAAGCTATGCAACCTGTCGTAACCTGTCGTTTTTGTTGCAAGATTGATATAGTAGTATAAAATTAAGCAGATCTCACTATTTTAGCGACCTGAGAAATACATTTCCATGTCAGTTTCGTCCTCCACATCCTCCACAACTAATTAGTAATAATTAAATAGAAACAATGACAAACTAAACCCATCCTGCGCTCGTTTCAGCACCTGCTGGTCTCGTATCTCTCGCGCGTGCCGTACTACAGAGGTTTTGATTTGTACAAGACACGCCGGCGTGTACATAAATGGTATCTTCTTTCCAGCGGAACGACGGTAATTGGATGTGTATGTGTGCGTAAAGTTGCACCGTTTGTCGGCACGTTTTGGAGCGCAAACTGAACCACTCAGCAGTGTTCGTAAGAGGGGCAGATTTGAAAAAGATTTGAGTTGGGCGAAAAATTAATGCTATTGCTATCCTCTCAGCGGCTGCAAATGAGTGCATGCAGAAAGTCGCCTCAATCGTATAGTTCAAACTGCTGCTGGAAACCTTTTCCTATGTGTGCATCTGCACTTGAACTTTAGTGAAGAAATTATTCAAATCAATTCCAATCATCGAACTCGTCATGTCTGCATAAATGAGAAAGAAAACATCCGGTGGAAGAAATAAATCGAAACAATTCCATCGAACGCAGCACCTAGCCAGATTCTGTCGAAATCCGGCTTCCAACGAAGTAAGCGTTCCTAAGCGCACCCAAAAGTTCGGAGCCAGCTTCCAAAGTGTCGATGGCAAGTGGCAAGCCATTCGGGTGTGTAATTGAGTGTTTTTGTTTGGGGGTCCGTGTTCATTTTCACACTCCCATCCTTCTCTTCACTCCTTCTTCAAACCCACACTCGCCTCTCCGGTTCGAAGGACCGACACAGACACTCTGGTCTTTATCCCTTCTTTACCGAAAAGTTGCGAAAAAGGGTTGTGAAAGATTAATCCTTCGCTTTCTTTGCAATCCTTTACACTGACCTCTCGTATACATCATGTCGGGTGCCGTCATGTCTTACTGCCACCGTATGTAAAGGGGAGTGGCAGGCAAGCAGGCAGGCGTCGTGTGTGACATGAATGCATCCGATAAACGGACGTCTCCAATGCGAAGCGCCTGGCGGTTGGAATGAGGTTCTGACACATTTGCCTTACTGACATTGCCCCGGACGTTGACATCACACACGCGCGCACACACATACACACACCCACACGTACACAAGGATGGTGTCTTTGGAAGGACTTTACAAGAACGTCGGTGGATCTCCGCATCCCTGTTCCCGGTGGCTTAACCCCCGGGGTTAGAGCAGTCGGAGTTGGCGAAGAACGGCTTCCAGCCGTTATCTGAACGCTGGTGTTCTCCATTTCCGGTCACTCCGCACACGATAACAACTGTATCCTTTCCCAGACCGGCTACCGGAGACTCGTATTTGCTTAAGTCGATTTGCTCCCATTCTCTACATAATCGACCACTGGAAAGCGGGGTGCCGGCGCAAAGCACTACCGGCACGCACCGGACACGGCACGGGTTCGGGTTTTTGGTATTTACTAAGTACATCTGTTTGTTGCCACTGTTTGAGTCCTGCTTTCGGGCCGGGGCGGAGAACTTCGAGCTAAGTCTTCGCTTCCGTCACGCAAACGGGACGCCCCGGTACGCTCATCGATGTTTACGTTCGTTGCTTCGGTGGACAAGAAAATCCCCACCAGAATCTCGTATCTCTCGCGCGTGCCGTACTACAGAGGTTTTGATTTGTACAAGACACGCCGGCGTGTACATAAATGGTATCTTCTTTCCAGCGGAACGACGGTAATTGGATGTGTATGTGTGCGTAAAGTTGCACCGTTTGTCGGCACGTTTTGGAGCGCAAACTGAACCACTCAGCAGTGTTCGTAAGAGGGGCAGATTTGAAAAAGATTTGAGTTGGGCGAAAAATTAATGCTATTGCTATCCTCTCAGCGGCTGCAAATGAGTGCATGCAGAAAGTCGCCTCAATCGTATAGTTCAAACTGCTGCTGGAAACCACCGTCACGCAAACGGGACGCCCCGGTACGCTCATCGATGTTTACGTTCGTTGCTTCGGTGGACAAGAAAATCCCCACCAGAGGGCGCTCCTTCCCTGGGCGTTCGCTGCAGCATTCGTGCCAGTTCATTTATATTTCATCTGATTTGATATGTGAACTTTTTGGCAGATGGACTTAAGTCCTGGCGTGCGTAAAAGTGTCCCACTGCGTGTCTCGCACGGTCGGTCGGTCGCATGCACCTGCCGCTCGCCTGTGCCGGTGCTAGTGCGTTCGAGTGCGATTCGTCCCCTTTGTAAGAAACTCGAGCCCGACCGATCCCCCCCAAAACGTGGAAGTAATGTTTATTTATGTTGAAATACATGTTTTATTTGCACCGAGCAAATAGCAATAGTTTTCTATCCCTATCCTAGGGCGCACACGGTCTTGGGGGGCTTCGTTTGTGGATCTAGTACGGTTGCATCGCGAAACGAACCCTGGCGGCGGTGTACTTCAGGGGCCGAAGCGATGGTAAAGATTGCAACCAGCCACTACGACCCCAAAATGATGTTTTCCTTTTGCTCGACTAAAATCGTTCGAAAGGAAATTGCTACGTTTTGCTACAAGCTAAGTGTGTGTGCGCTGTGTCCAAACCCCAGCCAGGGAGCTGATTTTCGAGCCGACTTTCCGGGGGGGGTTTTTTTCCTCTCGAAGGCTATGAATTATTTGCAATATCCTTCTGCTGGGAGCGTCGGCGTGTGGGCTGGGAATGCATTTTCTTATTGAATTTTTAGCTCCACTATCGTTCCATTGAAAAAGGGACTCTTTGACCCGTTACTGGGCGGCTTCTTTCATCCCCATTTCGTGCCCGGAACGTTTCCGCTGCGATAAGGTTGTGCGAAGCGTTTTGGGTGGTGTTTTGGGTTGCAACGTTCTATTCTATTGGAACATATCGTCATGGGATCATTGGATGAAAAAGCGTCCTACGGGTGAGAGTGTCAATACACGATGTAGTCTGCATACTCCCACTCATCACTGCTGATGAACTTCATACGATAAAACCAACGACGAGTGACACAATCATGCGTGCTGCGGTTATCCTGCATATGAGAGTTATTTGCAATAAGAAAATAACAGGATGTCGATGCTATTCCGATGATTATGCAGAACGTGCTTCAGGTGGTCGGTAACAATAAGGTTTTATGTGATTTTTACGGAAAATGTTCTACTGACTAAGCATGTAAACGTGATGATTATTATCCTCCAGAAATGTCTCGTGAAATAATGATAAACTAACAAACTTGGCACTGATTTCCCCATCAAAATCCCTTAGTTGATCGAGTGTAGGAGAATGTTAACAAAATGTCTTTGAAAATTTCGTTTTAACAGCGTGAAATATACATGAAACTAGCAAATCATGTGTTTGTGCAGTGCCCATTGTATAACTTTTGGCGTTGTTTTCACCTAATAGAGTTTTCAGATTGCAATACATTTTAGTTGCGCTGTTCAAAGACAGCTTGCCAGCTGAGTTGGATAACACAGTTGGAAACCATAACATTATGCAATCCGCATACAAAATGCTTTATTTCTGTTTCATTGTGAATCAAACATTTGCTAGGAACTTTGTCTGGTTAGTAGTAATTGCCATGTTAATTTATTGTCTTATAGATGAAATAAGTTGCATACAGAGTTTTCATCCATACAAGGGAACTTTTCAATGAATATGAGAATGTTTCAATCGGCATGGAGAATGTTTGAATGTTTGAGCAAATACCTAGGGGAAATGTGTCAACGTAATGGGTAACTTTGCAATCAATTAGGGGATCAATTTGCTAATCGCTCATCTGTTAAACTTAAATACTTCCTGTTCGTGGAAATGCAAACCTGTAGCCCAAATGGCTATATGATTTCTTCATTTATCCTCACAAGTTGGCACATTCCTCATATTGAATGAAAATCTCCCTTATATGGATGAAAACCATCTTCATTTGCAGGGTATCCTGCATTGGTTGAGGTGATCGCCTGTTAAGTTGTCATACATCTGGATCGTAAAGTTTCCATAAAGTGTGACCTTTGAATAAAAACAAATGAGTACAAGTCGAGAAGGTACTTTTGCCGTTTCAAAGCAAACAAAAGGCATTTTTTTGAAAGGTAAGCGTATTATGGAAATTGAATGCAGTTGCATGAATCATTAAGTCCACCTAATCTTTGCAAACGCTAGACGAACCGGATTGGAGTTGGATTTCTTTTTTGAAATGTTGGCCATCATCACTAACCGCAAAACTTTTCCCATCCAATAGCAGCTCATTTCCCAGCCACTAAGACAAATGCTTGTACTAGAAGCGAGAAAGAGAGAAAGCAGTTGCATGGGCAGGATTGGATTGACAGGGTGAAGTTTTTGGAAAAGTGCGACGGTGATCCGAATGCCAAACCGATCCGTTCGGTTGACACGCGAAAGCTACCACAAATTAACCGCCACACTGGGTCACACGTCGTTGCAGTCCAAGCCAGCTGCTCTAGGGAGTCGCTTGTTTTTTTTTTCTATGCTCGGTTCGCTCCAAGGAAGCTGTTTAGCTCGGAACCGAAACGGATACCGTGCAGGTAGAATTCGAATTTGCTCACGAAACTTCCCAGCCAGTCAGCCAGCGAGCTCAGCCCACCAGCCCGGAAATGTGTTAAAACGTTAAATTAGAAAAGTTTCTCACTTCTAATTATTCGCCCGGTTCGAGTCTCGCATATTATCACGACACTCGCCCGTCCGCGCCACCCAAACGACACACGAACCGTATGGAATAGTTGCGCTAGCATGGGCTCGTGTGTGCGAGGGTGTGCGTTCCTGTGAGTGCGAATGAACTCGACGACACAACCGAAATAGTTTGACGCTTTCCGCCGCGTCCGTCGCCGGGTCGGGGGCGGCGGTTCGGACTTTCCGGGGTTCCGGTTTGTCCCGTTCTGTTTGTTTCCATCCGGTGGCGGCGGGTTCGGTCTCGTACCAACCGACCCGATCGTTTTGTTGTTCCGGTGGTTGTTTTGGGGTTTTCTCTTCCCCGTTTGCTCGGAACCCGCTGGTCCGGTAGGGACACCGTGCCGAAGTTTCGCAGCTGCTTCCGGTGGAGTTCCGGTGGGGCACGGATGACCAGAAACGAACACACACACACACAACATACAACATACAACAACAACAGCAGCAGCAGTAGCATGTGGTTCACAGAACTTCAACTGCATCCGACCGGATCGTTCTGTGGTTTTGTGTCGGAAAGGTCCTCCTCAAACTCGTCTGCATAACCCTTCCACACGGATTCAGGTACGTTCCCTACTGCGTGCCCTGGAAAGCGAGTGTGAGTGGCCCCTATTAGTGTTGAAGATTGTGGCATGGGTTATTAATTCGCCCACCGGCGTGAGCATAATAATCCAGTGGTTTGGCTATGAATAGCAATGGCTGTAGAGAGGTGTAAGGTACCAGGTTCTCCGGGAACAAGTGCGAAACAGAGATAAACGGCCCTGCAAGTGCACCTTCGACGCTTCAATAGCGTTCCTCGCCGTGAAAGTGTTATTGCCTACATTCAGGCGTTTTGCTACGAGCGTTATTTTCGCACGTCTGTTGTTAAATCAAACGATTTCAGTGTGATGAGAATGACATTATTTTCCGAAAACACATCATGTGTGCTATAAGCAAAAAGTATTATGAAATCAGGTTATAGTACACAATTCTTTTTTTTATTTACGCCGTACATAAAGCTTTGGTGTAGTGTATGGCGCATAATTGCTGGCGTAATTTTCATTTATCAGCCTCAAAGTATGCAATCTTCGTTATAACTAGCCTTTAACACTTAATTTACCCTGATGTCCAGATTAAAGTTGGTGGGTGGGATTAAACGAAGTTGCATGAATCTATTTCACTCAATCTCCAAAAATTACCTCTTCCAATACGTCAGTTTCTTAAGCAACTGACTAATCAGATGTTGATTTTAGTACTAAAATTACTACGTAATTTTTATTACTTTTTAGCTGTTTTAATGGAACGAATAACTAAAATTTATTATATTTTTTACATTATGCATTTGTGTATCGATCATGTGTTGATCAACATTGTTAGTATGTTAATTGCACATATTCCCAACAAGCTACAAACATAAAAAATCAAAACTAGCGAACTTAACCAGCCAAAGTTTATGTGATCTGCACGACCAATCAGATTATCAGCTTAGTATCAATATAATTCCA
This sequence comes from Anopheles cracens, assembly GCA_002091845.1. NCBI lineage: Eukaryota > Metazoa > Arthropoda > Insecta > Diptera > Culicidae > Anopheles > Anopheles cracens. The sequence continues at coordinate 50,563 of KZ072353.1, forward strand.
CCGTAATCCTCTTCTTAAAGTCAACACATCACCCTGCCCGAAAGAGATTATAGCTCATCAAAACTCTTTCCAATGCCATGAGTATCTCTTCCTCTTCTGTTTTTATATCCGAAAAAACCTAGTGCAGAGGTTAACAAGGCAAGCAAAGCTTACATAAACCCAGGCATTGATTGTCCATCAAATTGTGCTGGAAGTATCTAACATCCTGGTGGTAGATGATCGCCTTAAAAATCCACTGTCCACCTTACACGGTTCTCGTGCTCGAAATCAATACCGCACCGTGCTCGCCCCCCGAAAACACCAGCACGTAGCACATGTGTGGGTACGTGATTACGGTTTACCGGTTAAAATTGACCGACACGACACACGAACGAACGAACGTACCCTTTCCAAAAATCTCGCTACCCCTTGGTCCACCCGAAACGAGCTGCTAGATTCAATGAATATATTGCGGAAGATGATAGCCACCGGTGATGACGTGATACGGGAGGAACCTGAAGGGTAAAGGTCGGTGCGAGAGATGCGGTGACTGCATGGGGTTCTACTCACGGGCAAAGTTTATCCAGCTCCTCCTTCTTGGTAACGAACGACAGCTCCGATGTAGCCGAGAGGACCTGTAGGGGTCGCGTACACTGAATCAGCTCCTCCTGCCCGCAGTCCTCCGTAATAACCTGTCGTACGAGCGCTGCAATGAACGTGGGGGAAGTAGAGAAAGCACAAAAAAAAGACGAACCGGTTAGATCAGAGCGTTGAAGAACGTTGCATGTTTCGGTGCACCCGGGAACCGGCCGGGGCTTTGTGCATGGGGACGATTAGGACAATTTCAATCATGATACTATGCGCTACCGCTACAACGGTGTCATCTGCGCGTTTTTTTTTTTGCTTTTTCCGTTGGAGCTCCGATCCACTCGCTCTGCTGAGGGGCAGTGTAAAACTGATGACTCCAAAGAAACGATCCGGTTCGAAGGACCAAAGTCACGACCACGACAAGGTACCCGCAAATCTCCCCCCTGAGGGGGGTGGATTGGTGCGCCCGATTGGCGATTCCGATCAACCGTTAACAGTGATAGGTTAATCGTCCGGTGGCTTAGTAAGCGAATTTTGTTGATTTTTGCGGGTGCATCCCGGGTCGCCGGGCCGGCTCGGCCGGACTGGGACGTCGCCGTTGCGCCTCGGTATGACTGCGGTGATATTAATCTCATCGACAGTAAAATCCCTTTTAATATGGGAGCTTTCGGTAAACGGAGTGACTTCGCTGGACTTTGCAACAGAGTGCAGTTTGGGTTATGGAGGGAAAAATGATAGAGTGTATAAAAAGAGCTTAGTGAAGGTGAATTAATTTAAAACCTCTTGAATCTTGCTTTATTTCAAGCGACAAGTTTATTTTGTCATAGTATCTGATTAATTATTATTGATCTATTTACTAAGAAATGTTTAGTTTCATTTTAATTTTGTTTTTTTTTGTTTTAATTTCGGGTATTTTTCTTCATTCCTGAATGGGATGTATTGATCACAACAATAACAGGATTGAATATGACTTAAGTACTCTACCCATGTTTGATATTTGACTAATGCCAGAAATGAACGATGCATTGCATATATATTATTTATTGCCTTCTACTTAGATATAAAGCTCTTGGAAAACAATCTTGTAAAACCAACGTCAGTTTGTTGCCGATTTAATAACTTTACTGATGAAATTTCTGCCACCGCACAGGAGGTCAGCCAGCAGCGCCAGCATGATTCCACCGTATCAGCATGGGCTCTGTCACGCTCCTCCCGGGAACGCTGTGAAGCGCTGCTCGAGCATGTGAGCTGCAAATTTACTACACTTCACCCTTTGCGTCGACTAATCTCTTCCATTATTTAGCTAGCGCCATTCCAATCAATCTATCCCTGAGCGGGAACGCTGGCACCGGACACGGCCAGCAAGAAGTACATCTCAATTAAGTCCATCTCAAACACGGACTCCCCGGAGGGAGTGGGGTTACTTTGATGGAAAGATATTTGTAAGCCATCTCGCCCGTGAAGCATTCAGCCCTGCGGCGGTTGCGGCGTAAAGATCCTTCTGCGCCAGCTTAGCTTCGAGGCAATCGCACTCGAGAGGATAACTTTTACACCCGTCCACACTAGCCTTCCAAGGGCTCACATTTCATGCGTTATGGCTATAATAATTATCGTCCCGGAAATTCACCACTTGCCGCGCCAACCCCAAATCTTGCCAGCCCAGGGCAGGGTAATTGATTTTAAACTAAAATTTAATACGTCTCGATTAAGGAGCTTGAACCGGAGCTCGCTCTTCGCACACAAACGTTAACGCTACCTAAAGGCTTATGGGGCAGTTGAATTGGGCTCTCACGTCCAGCGTGCGTACCGGGTTTACGGTGCGGGAGATGTGCGAAATTTAAATGCGATTATGCAGCGGAAACAAAATTGCGATCCATTTTAGATTGCTTTAGCAATCTTTGTGTGGAAATTAGCAGCGATCAGTGATCGAACGGCGGATTTGGTTCATCCTCCGGTCAAGCGTGAACACAACCTGAAACTGATAACCGCTACATTTCCATCACACGCAGTCGGACCTGTGTGGTGGCAATATTGGCACTAGGAAATTGTTGCTTTAAATATATTCATGGGAAGATTTTTGTTCCCGTGTAAATAGGTAGCTTAATAAATATCCGCTGCAGATGAGCGATGTAGATACTTTTTGGATGAAACCGAACAATATTTCGGTACGAAATAAAACATTTTAAAAAAGGAAGGATCATTTTACTTAAATGAAAATGATTGAAACCAATCATCAAAACTAACTGATACAACTGACTAATCGTGAAAGAAAAATTTGTTTATTAAAAGTTGTATCGCTTATGTGATACATGTTGCATACTTTTTGGCGCAAATGAATTCACACAAAAGTATGCAATTCGTTTTACGCGCGATGTGTTAACGTATTATTTGTCCTTTTTTAGAAAAAAATGCGATCTCGTTTATTTTTTCGCTTGCTCCTGCAAGTATGCAATTTTTCACAGATATACCGCACAAAGCCATCTGCCTATAATAACTTTATAGTTACTCTTTCTCAACACTGCCTTAGCGAAACATATTAAGTGAACGTAAGTACAATAAATACTACTTAATTCAATTTAACAAACATTATCAGCATTATTCTATTCTTGATACAAAATGGGCAACTTTTGCTGCACTTGCATTCAACTAGTGTCTCATTATCCACACCGCATGGTATTTTCGCCCGGACAGAAAACGATTCGTTTGTCCGGCATCACGTCCGTTTGTCAAACCGGGAGAACCGATGACCTTTCCCTCACTCGAGCTTAAACGTTCCTGTTGCAATCGTCCGCGCACCGTGGTCTTAGACAGACCCATCGGCCGCTGAACACTGCCGATGATGGAAAATAAATTAATTTATTTAATTATGTATTCATTTTTCGAGCCCCACAAGTACAGCCGACTAGCGGCCGCTCTCGAGTGTCCGTCCACGCAGTGAACTCATCGTCGGTCAGCTACACGCTGCCTCCCTGCGCGCATAAGCGAACGCATCCGGGCGGGCGTGTCGGTAGGCCCGAACATTGTTGTCACGGTCCGACTAATTACCGGAAGATTATGAACTCAAATCCGCTGGCAGCGATGCACCCGGACACCGGGCACACGCGGCACACGATCGGCCACGGTGCGAGCAAAGCGTCGAACGTAGTAGGCAGTGTGCAGCGTTTTTAAACGCACCCTGGCACCGATTTGGGTAGAGTTTTGAGCCGCGTGCGCTCTCTGGACGGACTTACGGCGTGGGATTTTAATTACAACAGCCCGGAGCGTCCAGTACGTGCATCCCGTCAACTTAACACGCGCAAAACGCTCGGTACGCACAAATCGCCTTGGGGTTTTGCGTGGTGGAAATGATTTCAAATTCGCTGTTACCGCTCTGACTGGGAAGAGGAAGTCTGGCGCGGCCTAAAGTATTTGACATCGCGTTACGTGTACGTCGTTAGGTGAGTGTATGGAAGGCGCAGGTTTGCAACTGGACGCCGGAATTAATCACCTGGTAACGCGCACGTATTTTTGGAATAAGTTGTATGGCGACGCTGGAAACGAAAAACAAAATAGGCTTAGTTGCATGCAATGCGCTTAGTGCCTCAATCGGTTCACAACTCAACTAAACTGATGCACAGGGGTGTTAGCTCTTGTTAGGTGGCTGAACACAATTTAACTTGGTCGTTTTTAAAAATAACTTGGTCGCTCATTGGTGCATTAATTATTCTGAATCTAGAAGAGAATAATCAGTACATATTATCGATTAATAACAACAATATCGTGGAGAAAGAAAAATCTGCCAGAGGCAAAATTGTCATTTCCGAATACTAACATTATTCGCAGCTCTGCTGGAAGCATTTGTAGTTAGTTTTATTATTATCATTTTTGTTTAACATTGTTTGTATATTTATTTATAAATAAAAATAAGATAATGATAAGCAAAATAAATTAGAAAAGTTATATGGTAACAACACAAGTTGTACTAAAAGCATACCGCGTGGAAAGGGTTAAAGAAAAGATGAATTTAGTAATTTAGTAAAAATTAAGTAATTATTTTAAATGTGGTTAAACTGCATTAATATTGGCATTGGCAACGAAAATGGCATTGGTTACAATATTTAAGATAAAAAAAAATATTTTAACAAAATCGTTATTTACTGTTTACTAATGTATACATTCAGGCGTAACATAAGGTTTATGTCCCACTTACGACTCTACAGAGAGAAACGTGCACAATTGCTCCTGATTTGGAAATATTTAACAAGAAGTATAAAACTTCCTGGTAACTTTAAAACATCAGTACACAAATATTAACAAAAACCATATCCAGAAAACCACGAAACAGAATAATAAAAAAAACAAGTGTCACAATGTACAGCAAAGTAAAACCCACGACAAAGGATAATGAAACGAGCAACACTTCATGAACAAAATCACCCTAATGAAGCTAGTAAACAAACGTTGCCTAATCAAGTCGACTCCTCTATTGGCGGATTGAGCGTGATTTTTTTCCTTCCATTTATTAACTTCGCTGCTCTTTTAGTCTTTTTGTCCGCTCTTCACCACATCATCGTTTGTGGTGTATGAGATTGTGCTGTGAGGTACGTTTTTTTTTCATTTCGTTCTAGCTGGTCAGTCCGTGTGTTTGGCTTGTAGTTAAATTAAGCTAGTGAGTGCCCGGTATCGTTCAGCCGAGCAAGTGCTTGATCGATTCACTGCAACTTCCTCTTTATTTTCCCTCGCCCCAGTCGTTCCAGTCGGTGTGGAGTTTGAGCGCGGGTGAATTTTAATTAAATGTGAACAGAGCAGAGTGCAGCGTTTTTTTAATGCATCCTGTGTGTCGCTCCCGTTGCCTGCTGTTGCTGCTGTTGATGATGATTATATTGCTCCGGTGTTTTTACGCTCCACCGATCTTCCTGCCGGCGAGGGGCAGAGATTGGGGAGTCGATGGAGGGCACGTTGAAAATATTGCAATCACAATTGCACTATATTTCTGCGCCGCTTTGCAGGCACGCTCACGTACTTGCGAGCGGTGGATTCGGCGTTTGTCTTCCGCACGATTCCCGCGACGAACGGACCGGGCGTCCGTCGTGTCAGCCATAATTGTCCGCAACTATTCACCTGCCTTCGCCCACACTGGACTACCCACAAGCTCCGCCAGGTCCCTCGGGAAGGCTTTCGGAAGGGTCTTTTGTTTTAAAATTTTATTTGATTATTTAACAACAGATGAAATCGTTAATGAATAACGAGCCGCGGACCCGCGCCGGAGCACGTACCAGGGGGGGCAGGCTGAGGAAGCCTCCGGGGGAAGGCACGGGACGAAGCGGAACGAATTATCGAACGGGTGCGCATGAGATAGTTCGCCAGGTTTATGAGGTAGCGAAATATGCCCTCACACCGTGCCGTACAATTTGTCGTGCGAACAGGGGGAATCGTGTTGCACATTTTGTGCAGTGAGATCGTGCTCGCCGAGTTTAATGGGTTTCAAGGCGGGAAGAAACTTTATGTCGGTTTCGATTAATGGTGGCACAAAACAAAACCGATTCCAGATATAATAAGGACCAAATGAGGTGAGGCGTGTTGTTGCGGTTGCCGAAACACAGGTCGCGCTGTCAACCCTTGAGAGGAAGCATATGTCCCGTGACATCCGTACCCAGAAGGACATGTTTGTAGACCGCTACAAATTGCAGTGGGTGATTATTATAATTTCATCGATTTGTGACGATTTATATTAAGAACTATCAGTGGGCTTGAGAATCATAAACATTTTTAAATAAAAAATTAAACTAGAAAGAAGAAATGCGATTATTTTAGAGTCGATTTAATAGTCTTTATAGCAAATTGTCTAAACTAGCTCAAAAATATGCAATTCGCTCGAAAAACGCAGCAATAAACTCTATTGAAAAGCTTCAAACTGTTAAATAAATATATTCAGAAGGTCGATTCGATAACGATTAGGTTGGGTGGTAAGTTAGTGGCAAGAAACATACAATATGATATTATTATTTTGTTTATGATCTATGTATCACTTTACTAATTATTTCTGCATGGATCTGCCGGTTGGAATTCTTTAAACTAACGCATCTATTTTCAATATAATTATTTACCATCAAATGTGTATTTACCACTTGTGACATAAATTCTAAAAATGTGTATTAAATGCTAATGTTAAAAAACATACCATTTTATCCATACTCATTTAAACTAGAGCAACAAACGAGCTGGTAAGGCGTTCTAGGAGTGCTAGTCTTGCGGATTGCATACACTCGGGCTGATAAAGCAAAATTACGACAGCAACATTGTTCATTGTGCCCTACACAAACGCTTGCTGGTGTTCTTGTCTTAATGTTCTATTAAATTATATTTAGTTTATAATTTTCCTCCACAGATACTCAAGAGGAATAATAATACATTAAAAAAGCATCTGTTCATAGACTTTGATGTGTTAATCCGTTTTTAAGAACTACCAAATTTGATAATATTTCTTTGCTCGTTTTTCGACTACTTTGAACTTCGCGATGGCCATCCTGTTTTTGTTAACATTTTATATACTACGATTTATGTATTTAATGGCATTTTATACATTTTTCTTTATTAATTATCACATTCTCTTTTTCGCTTATAGTTTATTATTGATTATATTTATCGTCCATTTTCATTCCTGAAATTATGTTAACATTTGAAAACTTTGTACACTTAAAAACAATTTATGTCAACCGTATCAATATGATGTAATTCTTAAGCAAAATGATTAAAATTATGTTTTTAGTAATTGGTATAGAACAACATACAGAATAACATTGGAAAGTGTGTCGTGTTTCATGGAAATAACCGGTTTCTGCATCGTTGATAAATATTGCAGCAAATTAAACATTTAATCAAAATTTTCCCACTACCTACTCAACACTACCAATTTCGCTGCCCCGTGGTCTGCCCTTCCGCTATATTGGACGCACAAAGGCGTCCCGCATGAGTCAAACGCGGAAAAAGAAAACTCATTCAAACCTCGATTTCACAAGCGCTAACGAATTTCACATCGATATCGATTTCACGTTCTGTGCGGATGCTAACGAAAGCGCGAACGGACGCGAACTACTACCACAAAAGCCCAGCACGCAGCGCCCGCACCAAATTGAAAAACACGACATTGTGGCGGGCAATTGCAATTGCGTGTAAGTATGATTGCTTTATACGCGGCGCGACGCACCGAGCGCCCGGCCCAAAAAGAGCCTGTCCGCGGGCCCGCCCGAGAGAACGCCTCGTCAGAGACACCTCGTTGGTACGGTTTCGTTTTAATTGATTTTGTTAACAACAATCCCACGGCTGCGTCGGTGTCTCTGCCCGATGAGTCTGTGGCCGCACGTGGGGTTCCCCTAAACGGGATGGGGAGTTTTCAAAATGGCCGGCGGAGGTGGGTCAATTCAGCGCGCCCTCTTTCCATCATCCGATTAGTACACACACGCACGACATAAACGCGAAATTCTCGCGAACCCTCTATGTGTGTGTGTTTTTGGCAGCAAGCGAAGCAGGCGGTAAAGTTCGTTAAGCGTTAGACCTCACAGTATATTAGCTTTGGCGCTGTGGTCTGCTTTATACCTCTACCTCTACCGGACGGCTGGATCGATTGTTGGTTTTTCGTTAGCAGCTGTGTCTCTCGCGGTTCCCGAAATGGAATGGGGGGGCTTAACGTGGCCCTCGTTCCGCTCTCCGTCGCACCCCTCCCCGGAATCCCCATCGAACATGTAAATAAATGTAATTTGCCGAAATCGGCCCCCGGGGAGATGAGATAAGCAGGAAGCTTTACCCACGGCAGCCGGAACCATCCCACAGATCCGGATGCCGATGCACTCGGCATGCTCGGGTGTGCATCGTGTTCAATGCACGGATAATGGCACACCCACACCAGTCGCCAGTGGCAATGGCTGCGCTCACAAAGAAGGATGAAAACCAGATCCGAGGCTACAGCACTGGGAAGTGCATACTTTTTGTGCCACGTTTACATTTCTTGCTTCGGTGCTTCCGGATACGGAACGGGTTAACTAGAAGCTGTTCCCGTGTGTGTGTGTCTGCGGGTGTTTTTTTGCTTAACCCTGCTATCGTACCTTCTTTTACGTGTTTTTCTTCCACCGCACGGTGGAAAATGATAAGTAAGTGCGATAGCGAGCAAGAGTTTAAGTCGGCTGACCCATGTGAAAGATACGCACCGGGAGAGTCATTAGCCGGGGTTGCTTATAGCAGACGCAAAGTATTCCTTTTTATGGCACTTCTACTCCAGTTCGTTTGTTTGTTTTCCATATGTATTGTTCATACCGTTGAATAGGAATTACTTAAATTTGTGTTAACTATCCCACTGTTAATTTTGTTTTCTTTTTTGTACAGCAATGCAATAACTGCTCCCGACTAAGATGACGATTTTAACAGTCAAATTTTAATTAAAATTGATAGAGTAAAGATACTCCAGAGTTAATCATATTTTGTGACATTTAAAAAAAAATCATTTCTTTAAGTTATTCAGAAAGAATAACTTAACGATTTGTTCTATAACTTATGCACGATTCAATATTATTGAAAAAATCAAAATTTGAATACTTCTATCGTCTGGCA